>PVJS01025767.1:12444-27666 GCA_004027185.1 Glis glis
GGGGCGTTCTACCTCCGCGCTACGCCCCCAGCCCTATTTTTTTTATACTTTATTTTGAAACCGGGTCTCACGAAGTTGCGGAGGGCCTCACTAAGTAGAGAGGGAGAGAGAGAAAGACAGGGAGAGAGAGAGAGAGAGAGAGAGAGAGAGAGAGTGCGCGGAGGCTGGCCGCGAACCCGGATCCTCCGGTCTCCGCCTCCCATAGTACTGGGATTACAGGCATGCGCCACCACGCCCGGCTTCATCTCTGCCATCTTAATTCCTTCTCTTGTAGTGATTATGATGTTTGTTACTCCCAGGAAGTTTTGTTGCAAGTCCAGTCATACTCTTAAAAGATTATAAAATTCTGTCCTGTATTTGAATTTTTAAAATTGTAATAGGTTTTTCAAGATATCTGGTCATTGCCATTTTGCCAAAAATAGAAGTCTTTTCATCTGTTCAAAGTAGGAAGTAATTATACAGTTTTATATTATTATGTCAAGAGATGAATAGCAACAAGAATTTCTTACAAGGGAAATATCAGAAAAAGTAAAATTTGTTGGAATGTTGGGAAAATCTAAAAGGTGGGTGAGAACCACTTTCAGAAGGTCTAATAAGCTATAACCTACTCTACGAACTGTCAATAATAGTGGAATTGAAAATGAGGTAGCATCAGCCAAGCAGCTTCCTAAAGGTTTGCTCCTAGAGCAAGGCACTTACTAAATTATTTGTGCATTTTTCTTTCTGTCTGTGTACCTATTTGTATATGCTATCTCTTCCTTCTTAATCAACTTCTTATAGGAATAGACCATATTGTGTCTGCTTCCATACACCCATTTTATTCCCCCCAAAATAGCAATCTGATTTCTTTCTGGGACTATCCTTTCCAAAAACTCTTTTGACTTCCTGATTTAAAAATTGAATGGGCATTTTTCAGTATGTTGTGAAATAAAGAATTTGGCTTATGTTCCACCCCCTGCCCCAGAAGAATTGAAATACTTGGAATTTCCCAAGTAATAGGAGTGTTTTTTTATTCCTGAGCTCCTGGGGTCATACCTGGATTTGTGTGAATGACATGACATAATTCAGGCTGTGAACTGGTCACTGGAAAGATCAATGATGTGATTAGAGGGCTAAGCCTTTGAAGTGGCCCAACATCTGGGACAAGAAAGGGGGCTGAAGATTGAGTTGAATCTTGTAGCCAATGATTCATTGAGTCATAGCTACATAATGAAACCCTAATAGAAACGCTGCACTGTGAGGCTCAGGGGAACTTCCTGGTTAGTGGACACATTGATGTTCTGGGAGTGGCATGACCACATGGAGGGAGGGCATGCAAATTTTGCATTCTGGACTCTCTCAGACCATACCCTATGTGTTTTTTCATTTGGGGGTCATTCTGATTTGTCTCCTTTGTAATAAAACTGCAATTACAAGCATATCACTCTTTTGAGTTCTTGGGGGTTCCTGATAGTGTCTTCCATCCTTTGTGTGGTTTTCTTCATTTGCTTCTGTTATCAATTCACAAGTGATCTAGGAGAGACCTAAATCATGACTACATTGTTTCCTCTTCTTTTAAAAACTTACAGGAAAATTCCCTTTTGGGGGTGTAGAATCTATAGGTTCTTATGTGCACGGATCCTTGTAATCACCATCATAGACAGATGGCATATATCATGGTTCAAACACTCTAGAGAATTCCTTCCCATGTCCCCTTGTATTCAGAGCGTTCACTGACTCCTGGCAGCCAGTCATGTGTTCTGTGTTCTTACATTTGTGCCTTTGCAGAATACCATATACATAGAATTATGTAGCTTGTAACCTTTTGAGACTTTGCTTTTACTTTGCATAATGCATTTGCATGCATAGTTTTACTCCAACTAAGACACTGGTATCTTTACAGTCTCATACCCAGGCCTTTCTCCTAAATTCTAGACCTTTTATATTAAATTATACTGGACAGAGCCTTGTGGATTTGCCTTTTTCAGTATCTGTGGCATCTTGTATATGTCTGAACTTGCTAATACCTGCTAATATCGTATCTTTAATTTTATCCTATAGGTAGTCAAGGAGGGGCATTGATTTCCAACCTTTTCCCCCTTCCCACAGAGATTAGTATGATCAAATGTAGATTTAGCTAATTAGTTTATTTTTGTGGTTATTGAACTCACTGGGGATTGAACTCAGGGGTATTCTACCTCCAAGCTATACCCCAGCTCTATTTTATTTTTATTTTTTTGTGGTACTGGGGATTGTACCCAGGGGCATTCTACCTCCGAGCTACACCCTCAGCCTTTTTATATGTTTCTGTTTTGAAAAAGGGTTTCACTAAATTGCTGACTGCCTAGCTAAATTGCTGAGGCTGGCCTCAAACCTGCAGTCCTCCTGTCTCAGCCTCCCGAGTACTGGGATTTATCGATGTGTGCCCCCACACTCAGATCACATGTAGATTTTACAAAGATGACTCTCATTGGTTTGATGAGTATATTAGAAGTTGAGTTTGAGGGAAATGAAAATTAGTTCAGAAGCTACAGTAAAGATCCAGATGAGAGAGAGTAAAGGCCTTTCAAGCTGCTGAGATGGAGAGGAAGGTAAAGGATGTTCAGGGAACTGGACTTCCTGCACCTCACTAACTGGGTGATATGTGAGCTGTGAGGTAGTAAGACTCTTCATTTTGTGCACCTCCACTCTTCCTCCTCTTACCTTGGTGGTAGGCCTCACCATCTCCTCCTCTAAAATCACTATGCTTCCCTACCTTCCCCACCTTCCCTATACACCTCCAAGCTTCTGTGAGAGTAAGTTTATACTGACATGCTTGCCACAATTTTACATATGTACTCATGCAAATCATATTTATCTAAGAGGTTTAACTGCCTGGATCTTCTTCAGAACTGATCTCCAGCACATCTTATTGCTTATTTCACGAAACAAGCTTCCTTCCATTTACCTCCTTATTGGGTTTGAATTTCCAGTATTTAAAACAGGGATTTTGAACCAGAGAGCAGGCACTGAACCTTTAGTTTCTTTTCACAGTTTTAATACTGTTAGTGTGCAGGGTTTTTCAACCTTGGCACCATTGACATTTTATCTAAGATAATTCTTTGTTGTAGGGAGTGGTCCTGTGCACTGTAGGAAGGTTAGCATTCCTGTTGGCCTCCCCTTCCTTGAGTCGAGAAACATTAATGGGTAGGATACTAAATTTAAAGTAAGAGGCCATAATTGTTCATAAAACTATGAATATGGATATATATTTATTCCTTTACAAGGCAAATACTTGTTTTATCAATGTAATGAGCAAATTGAGTATACTGAGATTTTATTTTATTATTATTATTTTGTTTTTGTGGTACTGGGGGTTGAACCCAGTGGCATTCTATCTCCGAGCTACACCCCCAGCCCTATTTTTTTTATTCTTTATTTTGAAACAGGGTCTCACTAAGTTGCGGAAGCCTCACCAAGTATCTGAGGCTAGCCGCGAACCCGGATCCTCCGGTCTCAGCCTCCTAAATACTGGGATTACAAGTGTGCGCCACCATGCCCGACTTTACTGAGATTTTAAAAATGACTCTAGATATTTTGTTTCGGGAACAGATGAAAAATAACCTTTAGTAATGGTATAATGTTACAGGATACTTAGAACCAAAGGATTATATAGAAATCATTTCTTATGTAGGAAGAAATATATTTCATCATCAAGTATTTCCGTTTTTACTCTTTCTCTTGAGAAAAATGAAATTTATATAATAACTAGAAACATTGATATGATATGAGGGTATCTGTGTAATATCTGGATTCTTTAACATGACTGTATTTAGCAATGATTAATAGCAATTTGGAAATCCTATTAAAGTTCTTCTATGTGCATCCGAAAGAATATGCTTCTCTACTATCTAGTTTTGCAACTTTATGCCATGTATTCTGAGCATGTATTTTAGAAGAGAGATGGAAAAATCACTCGGCAGATTTTTGATTCTGCATTTGGAAATTTGTCTTTAAGTAGAATTAACTATGGCTAATCACTTGTATTTGATTATGATCAGTGCACTCAAAATCAGATTTATTTCTGTGTGTGGGTGAGGTAATGATCTTTCCTGGGTGACTGGATTCCATATCATTATCAGAGGAAAACTTTAGTACTGATTTAAATCCTAGGGCTAAAGAAGTACTTCTGTGACAAAGCAGTGAGTTCTGATAACATATTTAGTGGGTAATTTTAGGCTTATTTTGACAAGTTCAAATGTTCAATGTGCATACTGAATCATTCCATGGACTTTCATGACATTAAGTGAAACTTGATCTATTTTCTCTTTTTTGTGTACTGGGAATTGAACCCAGGGATATTCTACCTTTGAGATATAACCCCAGTCCTATTTTATTTTGAAACAGGGTCTCACTAAGCTGCTGAGACTGGCCTCAAACCTGTGTTCTTGTCTCAGCCTCCCAAGTACTGGAATTATAGGCGTGCACCACTGTGCTCAGCTTTGATCTATTTTTGGTGCTGGAGAAGCTACTGCTTGAAAAGCATTTGTTTGGCTTAATTTTAAACAATATTTGGTATTTTTGTTCTATGACCTATCTTCAAATAAAGTTGTAAGGAGTAGGTCGGACAGATGAGTACTAGGGGTTAAAAAGAAATAAGGTTAATATACAAGTATAATATTCCTGGTTGTATTATAATTAAGGTAAATGGTAATGGTAAATTTTTAAGAATTAAAGTTTAGCATATGAATTGGAGGCCTCTCTCCAATTTCTTTTTGCATATCTACTTTTAGTGGTATTTTTATAGTAATGTAGTAAACACCTTTATGTCTATATTGGATAAGTTGTCTTTAATTTATTTGTCTGAAAAGGAGGTCGGGTGTGGTGGCGCACGCTTGTAATCCCAGTACTTGGGAGGCGGAGACCAGAGGATCCGGGTTCGCGTCCAGCCTCAGCTACTTAGTGAGGCCCTCCGCAACTTCGTGAGACCCGGTTTCAAAATAAAGTATAAAAAATAGGGCCGGGGGCGTAGCGCGGAGGTAGAACGCCCCTGCGTTCAATCCCCGGTACTGCAAAAAAAAAAAAAAGGAGATCAAATATTTCACATTTTTAAGAATATTTTCAAAATCTAACTACCAATAATTAGCTTTAAAGACATTGTTTTACAAATATTTATTAAGTAGTCTTTCAATGAAGACAATTCAGCTAACTAAAAAATGTGATTATGTGGTTAGAGAATTTCTGTGGCACATTGTCATAATTAGCTAGAATGCAGATGTTCTAGGAGGAATGCATGATGGGACCTGCTGCATGAATGCATCATATATATTGCTCAGTTTTGCTTTTAAACATGAAATGTGCAGGTGGGGTTTATTCTACATTTTATGATTTGTATCTGTGATGACTTCCATGATTGGTGTATGTAAATACTTTGATAGATTATTCTGAGAGACAGGTAATCACTGTAGTGCTGAGCTGTTAGTCTTCTATTCAGTTCTTATTAGGTTAATACCTAAGAAGATACTTTCATTTAATACCTAGGGAATGATGCTTCATATAATAAACTTTCCAGATGTATTTTGTAGGTAACTGTACTTGTGTCAAAATTTTGATACTTTGTTTTTCAGAAACTGAAGATTCATTGCATGTTTGTGTCTAAACAGAGGTCTGTTAACAGAATAGCTCTGCAGTTCATGCTTGTTAGCATTAGCATCTTTGTTTTATATCTGTTTATACCACATGGGTAGGCAATGATAATCAGAAGGGTCAGCAGAGTTCCCTGTGGTGAGCCTTCATGGGCCTTTTGTTTAGTAAGAACCCTGAAGCTGCTGTCATCTTGTGCATTCAATTCTCTTCACATTGTACTATAGTTCTCGAGGCTTCTATAGATGAGAACCTACTAATTCTTGGAATTTACCAGTCCTACCATAATGGTATATAAAATGTGGATGGATTCTGCTCCTGAGGAGCTAGTTTTTAATAATTAAGAGAACACACAAATACACTTTTTTTTTTCCAAAATCTCTTATTAAACACTGAAAACATGTGTAGAACATTGGATACCTTGATGTCTCCCACCTGGTATAATAGAATATTACCACTAACTTAGAAACTGTCTTTTCCTCAGTGTTATTTAATTTCCCCAAATGGGTAAATATTACCTGAACTTTATTGTTCTCTGCTTTTCTCTTTACTTTGTAGCACGTGTCCCTAAAGAATATATTGGTTGTAGGTGCTGTGTACATATATGAATGTATCACTTTTAGTCTCACTGTGATATATAATTATATTGCACCAATAAAATTCTTAAAAAAGAGAATATAGGGTTATGTTCATATAACTTTTAACTTATGTTTTGCATATACTTTTGCATAATATATTTATGGAAATTATTTTATGTAAACCTGTGTAGCTATATTTCATTCATAATTACTACTGTATATATCACTATTCATTTATTTTTATATTTTTAGATTTTTTTGTATTACTGGGGATTGAATCTAGGGGCATTCTACCTCTGACCTATACCCCCAGTTGTATTTTATTTTTTTAGTTTGAAACAGGGTCTCACTAAGTTGAAGGCCTTGCCAAGTTGTTGAGGCTGGTTTTGAACCCGTGATCCTTCTATCTCAGCCTCCCAAGTACTAGGAGTACAGCTGTGTACCATCACACCCAGCCATTTATTTTATTTTTAATAGCTAACATTTATTGAATAATTATAATAGGTTATAATAGAGACTATACTTTAAATATAGAGGAAAGTACATTTAAAAAATTTGTGGGAAATTTTTATATGCTCTACAAAAATGTAGAATATGTTATGAAACCTTATACCGAGCAACCAGATAAAACAATTAACAGCATGCTTACCATTTTGTTTTATCTATTCCCTCAACACTTTTTTTGTGTTTTTTATTTTAATTTTTATTGGTGCATTATAATTGTACGATCATTTATCCATCCAGCAAGCATTTGAAAATCACTTATTTGAGGCAGTTAGAAGCTTCTACCTTGTCTCTGAAACTCTGGGCATACCACCTCCAGTATTTTTCATTACTGTATCTTGTAATTGTTGTCTTGCTTGCAGTCATGTGCACTAGACTTTCAGATCCTTGAAAAAATTGTATCCCATCTGTCTGAATTCTTAGAACCTTAGGGTAGGTACTGTGAAGGAGGTACTTAAGAAATGTTTCAAGAAATATAAAGAAAGGAAGGAGCTGGGCATGCTGGTGCATGCCTATAATCCCAGTACTTAGCAGGCTGAGAAAGGAGGATTACATGTTTGAGGCCAGCCTCAGCAACTTAGTGAAGCTCTTAACTTAGTGAGAACTGTTTCAAAATAAAAAATAAAATACGGCTGGGGGTGTGGCTCAGAGGTAGAATGCCCATCCCCAGTTAAATCATACACATACACACACACACACACACACACACACACACACGGAATGAAAGACTGCATTTGGTAGAAAAAGTGCTGTAAATTAAGAAGAGAGAGTCTTTATTGGAGTATCTAGGGGAGAAAGAGTATTGGCCTACTCTATGCCTTTTATTGTTCTACAGGGGCGTGTGTGTGAGAGCAGTCTATATTTAAACCATATAATTCTTTAAAAGTAATAAAAAAAACTAAGTGAATATTCATTATTTTGATGTAATGAGAAACTTTTGTGAAGTATTTGCAACAGGAACTGAGGTTAATTAATATCAAAAGCAATTTTATTTGTGGTTTATGTCCATCAAGGAACTGAGCTGTAAGAAATAAGCACAAGCATATTTGTATTACTTTAGCATCTTATAACTGGTCTCTGGCAGGAATTCCCCTCTCCCGCAACACACCAGAACTGTAAAACTTTCAGAGCAAGTATTGCATTGCTTCTTTGTTCCTCATTATAACAAATACAGAAAATAGCTATTATCCAGTTTCCTTTAGGTAATGAATATATATCTATCATATAATCTAGAAACTGGAGGAAAGTGGGACAAAAATAAGAATCTAAGACTACCATGTACTCATGCCTGCTACTGAGATGGATGTTTTCTGCATGGGTGGCTGTATATTGTGGATTTCCTGGGCAATTTTACAATATTCTGCCATCTTTTCAGGCTGGTGTTTCTATTTTGGTTTGGGAAATAGCCACTTACCTGTTACTCTGTGGGAATGTGACTGCTGTTAAGAGGACTGGCAGCTTTGACATAGGGGGACTTTCCTCAAAAAATATTAGAATTTTATAGCTAGAGGGGCCTGCAATAACACATATGGTTAAAATTTTTCATTTAATAGAAAAAAATAAATGTAAGCAGGGAAAGATGCCATGTTCTCTGGAGCAAGTTTTATTAAGTGGCATAAATGAGACATCATAGTTTATGGACTGCAAATATAGGTTATTTATCACAACTAGTTCTCTCATTAAAGGGATGGGATTTGGTTTGGTCTCATCTTAAAAACTTTTCAGATGCTGCTTCTATATAAGATATCCTTAAGACATACATATATTAGCGGGTGATACTCTGACTTCCTGGTGTGGTCTGAGAATTGTTCTAGACTTAGAACACTGATAGACAAACTCAACAGTTATTTACTCAGTGCATGCTACATGTCAGGTTCTTCTCAGGGTGCTGGAGAGACAGACTTCATAGAGTGAACATTCTGGGACAGACGGAACATTATGCAGTGGTGAAAATATCTTAAGTTCATTCTCTGGTATTGTAGTCACTACCCACATGTGGCTATCAGGTACTTGAAATGTTACTAGTGAAAATGAAGAACTGAATTTGATATTTAAATGGAAGAACTTTGACTAGTTTTTTGAATGAGATGGAAATTTATTGGAAGGTCTTAAACAGAGGAATGATGGAATCTTATTTGCAACAGGACCATTCTAGTTTGTGAATATAGATTCTGGAAGGACAAGAGTGAAGGGGAAAATAATTGCGAAGCTATTGGCATAGTCTGAGAGAGGGCAAATGGGTGGCTTGGATTCACATTGTGGTGGAGATGGTGAAGATTGAACATATTTGGAGTATTTTGATGCTGATGGGGTCTAACCAATGGATTGTGTGTAGATTTTGAGAGTGGGAAAAATCAAGAATGGTCTTTAGAATTTTGGGGCAAGAACCACTGGAACAACAGAGTTGATGTTTTTGTAGATGGGGATGTCTATAGAAACAGCTTGGAGATGTATGGAGTGGGCAAAACCAAAACTTTGACTTTAATATATTAAAGTTGAGATGTGAACTGAGTGGAGATGTTCAAAAGGCATTTGGATGTAAAAAACCAGAGTTGAAGACAAAGTTCTGAGATGGGATATATAGATTTGGAACTTTTCAAATAGTTGGTGTTTAAAGTCATGGGACGTGGTGTGGTTATCCCTGGAATAAATGTATGTAGAGAAGTCTGAGATCTCTGCTATGTTATATTTTACCATTTAGAATTTAAGAAAATAAGGATATAATATGAAGGAATGTTTACAAATTGTTTCTGAAAGCTAAATGAACACTCTCGATACTAAGAACTATCAATTGCATTTGGCAGTGTGGGTCACTGGTCACCTTGGTAAATGTATTTTTGTTGCCAAGGTAAAATCCTGATTGAAGTGGATTCCAAAAAGCATAAGAGGAGATAGGTAGTATCAGAGTTTTGCTTTACATTCCTGTGAGGAAATTTGATATGAGTTGGAGAAAGATGTGTGATAAAAAGAGGAGAGATTTAATGGTGACAAATGTCATAGCATGCTTATATGATAATGGTGACAATTCAATAGAGTAGTAGAAATTGAGGAAGGATAAAAAGAAGGCAGTTGATGTGGAGGAGTGCTTGAGAGGACATGGGTAACAGTCCTTAGGAGCTGGAAATTTTTTTTTTGTAGTTTTAGAGTATTAGTTTTAAACTTTTTTTGTTAAATTTACTCCTATTTTATTAATTTCAATGCTGTTGCAAATGGGCTTTTAAAATTTTATTTTTGGGTTGTTCATTGCTAGCATATAGAAATAAAATTGAGTTTTGTACATTGAGCTTTCTCTATACATCCTTTCCGAATTTATTAGTTCTAAAAGTTTTTTAATGAGATGCTTCCATCTGCAAATATAGAAAGTTTTACTTCTTTTGGGGAGCTTCTATTACATTTTCTTAGATAAGTATTCTGGCTAGAACTTCCATTACACTGTTTAATAAAAGTGGTGACAGTGGATTTCCTTGTTTTTTCTCAGATCATAAAAGGAGAACATTGAGTCTTTCACTATTAAGTATGATCTTAGCTATGTTTTTTTTTATAGATGCTGTTTATCAGAGTAAGTTCTCTTCTGTTTCTAATTTGTGTGCATTTTTTCATGAGGGGTGTTGGATTTTGTGCAGAGTTTTCTGCATCTATTGAGATGTTCATGTGTTTTGTCTTTCTATTCAATTAATATCTTGAGTCAATCTAGCATTACTGGAATAAATCCTACTTGATCATGGTGGGTAATACTTTTTATATGTTGCTGAATTTGGTTTAGAAGTACAGTCAGCCCTTTATATCCCCAGGTTCTACATTATAGATTCAACCAACTGCAGATGGAAAATATTTGGAAAAAATTGCATTTGTACTGAACATACAGACTTTTGTTACTCCCTAAACAACATGGTATAACAACCATTTGCATAGCATTTACATTGTACTAGGTATTATAAGGAATCTAGAGACTTAAAGTATATGAGAGGATTGTGTAGTTATACGCAAATACTATGCCATTTTTATAGGCATCTTGAGCATCCAGTGATTTAGGTATGCACAGGAAGTTCTGGTACCAATCCTCTGAGGATACAGAGGGTTGACTATATTTTGAGGATTTTTGCATATGTATTCATAAGGGATATTAGTCTGTAGTTTTCTTTCCTTATTATGATGGCTTTGTTTTGTTTTGGAATTAGGGAAATACTAATTTTACAAAATGAGTTAGGAAGCATTTCCTTTTCTTCTTCTTTTTTAACTTTGTGAGGAATTGGTGTTAATTTTTCTTCAAAAATTTGGCATGATTAACTAGTGAAGCCAAGGAGTTCTGGACTTTTTTGTCATGGGAAGTTTTTAAGTTGCCAGTGCAATTTCCATGTCATAGATCTATTCTGATTTTACAATCCTGAGTTAGTTTTGGTAGTTTATATCTAAGAATTTCTTCATTTCATTTATTCTCTAATTTTTTGAAATACAGTTGTAAGTTTCACACACTCCTTTTTATTTCTGTAAGATTGGTAGAAATGTCACTGCTTTCCTGATTTTACAAATTTGTGTCTTTTTTTACCTAAAGATTTGTCAATTCTGTTTTTTTCAAAGAATCATATTTTAGTTTTTTCTTCTTTTCTCTTCTTAAAAAGATGGGAGCAGAAATAAATTATTGACTCCTTATGTCTGTTTTTGCTTCAATTTTCTTGGTCTTAGGTGTCCCAGCATGAAAAGTTACATTTTAGACTTGTTAGTTTTTTTTTTTTCTTTTGCAGTACCAGGGATTGAACACAGGGGCGTTCTACCTCTGCGCTACACCCCCGGCCCTATTTTTTATACTTTATTTTGAAACCAGGTCTCACGAAGTTGCGGAGGGCCTCACTAAGGAGAGAGAGAGAGAGAGAGAGAGAGAGACAGAGAGAGAGAGAGAGAGAGCGAGCGCTGAGGCTGGCCGCGAACCCGGATCCTCGGGTTTCTGCCTCCCAAAGTACTGGGATTACAAGCGTGCGCCACCATGCCTGGCCTGTTAGTTTTCTTTTATACAGGTATTTGAAGTTAAATTTTTTCCTCTATGGTCTGTTTTAGCTGCATCCCTTAAGTATGTGTATATTGTCTGTGTTTTCACCTCAAAGTATTGTCAAGTTAACTAGTGATTTCCTTGACTCTTGCTTTCTTTCTTTTTTTTTTGTTATTTCTAATTTCATTCTATCCTGAGAAGAGAACATACTTAGTATGATTCCTATCTTTTAAAGTTTGAGTTTTATTTCATGGTCTAGCATGTAGTCTGTTTTGAAGAATGTTCCACTTGCACTTAAGAACCTGAATTTTGCTGTTGTTGGGTTGTATGTCTGTTAGGTTTCTTGGTTTATAGTGTTTTTCAAGTCTTTCATTTCCATGTTGGTCTACCTAGTTGTTCTGCCCTTTATGTAAAGTGGGGGTATTGATGCTGTCAACTATTGCTATTTTCTCCACTTAATTCAGTCAATTTTTCTTCATGTGTTTTGGTGGTGGGGGAGGGGTTTGTTGGGTGAATATGTTCAATTCCTAAATCTTCCTGATGGATTTATCCTTTTCATTAAAAGATGCCCCTATTTATCTCTGCCAAAAATTTTATTTTAAAGTATATATGTAAGTATAATGACTTCAGCTTTCTTATAGTTGAAGTTTGCATGATGCATGTTTTTCTAATCTTTTACATTCAACTCATTTGTATCTTTGTGTCTCAATTGTGTATCCTATAGAAGCATATACTTGGTTATTTTAAAATACAGTTAGACTATCTCTTCTTTTTTATTGGATTGCTTAATCCATTAATATTTAATAGATTGTTAGATTTATGTCTGCCAGTTTGCTTTTAAAAATATATTTTCTTGTGTCATGTCTTTTTTATTTTCCCTTCCTGCTTTCTTTTACATTAAATGAATATTTTCTATTGGAACATTTAAATTCCTTTATTTGTATTCTTTAATTTGTTGGCTATTAGGTTACTGTGGAGCCTATAATATACATGTTAACATAAGTCAAAATTTTGCTACCTTAATTCTAGGGAGCTATAGAGGCATTACTCTAATGTGGCTCTATTCTTTTACCCCTTCATTGTGTTATTATTAAGCATATTAAATCTATATGTGCTAGAAACTAAAATCTATTGTTATTATTTTATATTGTCCTTTATAGAATCTGACAGAAGGAAAGGAAATAAATCTATAAATACTTATATTAACTTATTTGCTATTTTTATTTACTATTATGTGTTCATGTTACCATCCATTATCTTTTTCTTACTTCTATATACCTTCACCTCCATTCACGTCTCTTTTTTTGGGGGGGGGAACTAGAACCAATTCTTGATACTGTATACAAATACAAAACACATATACATACATAAGATTTTTTTAAAAAACTGTTGATGATACACGTTTTGGCTCAAAAGTATGCTTTCACCTTACACATCTCTTTTCTCATCCTTAAGCAAAGTTTGATACAGCTTATATGTCATGATTAATTTATATTTATTTTTGTGTCTCTCTCCCCTAGCCTTACCAATCATAATTCCATACTGTCCCTTAAGAACAATGTTAAACACTGTACATCAATGACCCTCTCCTCAACAACTGAAATTAACCTGTGCTTCTCTCCTCCCAGACTTTTTGTGTATGTGTATGTGGTACTGGGCATTCCACCTCTGAGCTACACCCCCCAGCCCTATATATTTTTTTTTTTCGGTACCGGGGATTGAACCCAGGGGAATTCTACCTCCGAGCTACACCCCCGACCCTTTTTTTTTTTTATCCTTTATTTTGAAACCAGGTCTCACTAAGTTGCGGAGGGCCTCACTAAGTAGCTGAGGCTGGCTGCGAACCCCGGCTCCTTTGGTCTTCGCCTCCCAAGTACTGGGATTACAAACATGCGCCACCACGCCCGGCCCCCAGCCCTATTTTAAAACATGGCCTCACTAAGTTGCTGGGGGCCTCGATTAGGTGCTGTGGCTGGACTGGAGCCTTTGATTCTCCTGTCTTTGCTGCCCAAGCATTGGGACCACAGGTGTACACTAATGCGCCTGGCTTGTTTCCAGCATTTTATATTTGCATTAGTACCTAGCTAAAAGGTTCAAAATGCTAGACTGCCTAGGACAACATTCTAAAATAATAATAATAATAATAATAATAATAATACTTACATAAAATGAAGTCCTCACCACCTTCTTTGGCAAACATTTACTCTTAGTTATCTGAAGTCAAAATAAGACCTTTTCTGTAAAATACTCAGAATGTGCCATGCAGATGATAGAAAAGGAGTATAAGGAAGATTGGACATGGCTGCTAGGGTGTGTGGATAAAAGTTTCATAAGTTATAATCATCTCACTCTTTTCAAAAAGTTCTGTTGAGGATTTCTTCTTCTTCCCTAAGTAAGATCACATAACATCTGGTAAACATAGCAGCTGAAGACCCTATTGAGTTTCTGTTCTATGTGTAGCACTCAGTCTCTGTCAAAGTAGACTTCATGGCTGTATGTCACATCCCATGACTCCACTAGTGGAATTCTTTTAAGTAAAGTTCCATATTCATTACAATGGAAATCCAGGTGAGCTTTTCCTTCAGCATCTATTTGTGTAACAGCTACCACAAAAAGCAAATCCAACTCATCTTCACAGTCCACAATTTTAAAAGTCTCTTGTTCTGGGTCGTCATCCAGAAGGTTAAAACTCTTTTTAACCACCCATCCAGAAGCTGTAATAGTGACTAGGTTTTCATTTTTGTTCTCCCTATTGGCCCAAATGACAAAATCTTCAGAGATCTGATGCTGAGAACTATTGTTTTCTATTTCATTTAGCTTTAAAACTTTGACTTGGTTTGGGCCAACATGTATTATTCTACCAGAAACATCAGGATGGAAATAAATCCAGTCAGATTCAAAAGAACAACATTCCATTTCTTGCCAAGGGATTATCTTTCAAGGCACAAATATGGAAAACTCCTTTCTGTTTCTTCTTATTGCGTGTGATGATGTAGTGCCAAGGGTGGCCTCCAATCTAAAAAGCATTCTCCAGGGATGAGACCTCAAAGAGTAGTGGTGGTGAGTCTGCCGGGCTACTACTGAGCCTTTGTTCTGAGCTGACTTGACTACAATGACTTCTTGAGGAGTGTCCCAGCTCAAGTACCTGCTAACACCACACCGATAATTGTCAAAGTATATTCTTCCTCTCTCATAGGCTATAGGTGACTTGGAATGAGTTGTCCAGACATTCTTAAATTTAGTACTTTCTTACTAATCCCCCAGTGTCTTTTAAAATTACATGTTACCTGCACTGGTGTGCTTTTCTTTTTTCATGTGGATTAGAATTGCTGTTTGAGGTTTATAGGTTAAAGCATATATTACGATTTTTATAAGATGAATCTGTTGGCAAGGCATTCTACTTGTTTTCTGGGAATTTCTGTCTTCATTTTTGAAATGTCTGCTTTGCTGATTATAAAATCTTTTTTTTTTTTTGCGGTACTGGGGATTGAACCCAGGGGCGTTCTACCTCCGCGCTACACCCCCGGCCCTATTTTTTTATGCTTTATTTTGAAA
>PVJS01025768.1:0-27566 GCA_004027185.1 Glis glis
GATTGAACGCAGTGGCGTTCTACCTCCGCGCTACACCCCCGGCCCTATTTTTTTATGCTTTATTTTTGAAACCGGGTCTCACAAAGTTGCGGAGGGCCTCACCAAGCAGAGAGAGAGAGAGAGACAGGGAGAGAGAGAGAATGAAAGCTGAGGCTGGCCGCGAACCCAGATCCTCCAGTCTCCACCTCCCAAAGTACTGGGATTACAAGCGTGCGCCACCATGCCTGGCGTTGAATATTCTTTAATTTAGGGAATGACTATTGGAACTCAATCTGCTATTCTGGTTCTGGACCTAAATAAATCTCATCTCTAAGTTTAGTTTCCTGGACTCTCTCTTCCCTCACTTTGCACCGCCCCTTCTGCATAAATAGCCTTGACCCATGAAGTCACACTTATTATGAGGAATATATGGATTAGTTTTACATCAATGTTGTTATCCAGAGTTTAATGAGCTTCATGCAATTGGGTAGAAGACGTCTTATTTTTAGGAAATATTAAGGGGTAATGAGGCATCTTGTCTGCAACTTACTCTTAAAAAGTGAAAAAGCAAATAAAGTATAATCTTAATAATGGTGGAATCTGGGTGAAAAATATACAGAGTTCTTGGTACTATTCTTGTATTTTTTCTGTAAAAGTTAAAAAACAAAGTGAAAACTAAGGAGATATCAACCAATTATAATGTGTGGATCTTATTTAGATCCTGAATAATCAAATAAACTATACAAAAAAAGAAATAGAAAGGAAAGATAAAGTGACTGAAATTATTAGAAATTTGAATACAGATTGGATATTTAATAATATTAAGAAACTATTATTCAGGTACAATAGTGGCATCATGGTTGTACTTTTTAGTCTTTACCTTTAAGATATTTAGTATTTAGATGAGATGACATGAGGTTTGATATTTGTTTCAAAATAATATGAAGGGGAAGCTACTTGGGAGGGTGGAAGAGTACAGATGAAACAAGATTAGGTAGGAGTTGGTTCCTGTTCAAGCTGGGTTAGAGGTACACAGGAATACATTATACTAATATATCTACATATTTTAAATTCCCCATAATTACAAGTTTTGAAAGAGAAGATATGTATGTGTAGGGTGTCAGAAGAAGTACTGCTTTGTAACAGGATATTTACAGGATCAAATGATCAAATCATAGGTCTACCCATTTCTAGCCATGGGCTCTGGCCTTTAAAGACTGAATTTCACATCTCTGAAATGGGGATGGTTCTAGCTATACCACTTCTCGGTATTTTTCCAAAAGAATTCAAGTTAGAATATCATATTGATACATGCATTTTCATGTTTATAGCAGCACAATTCACATTTCATAGCCACGTTATGGAACCAAACTAGGTGTCCGTCAACAGATGAATGGATAAAGAAAATGTGTTATATGCACACAATGGAGTTTTACTCATCCATAAAGTAGAAAAAAATTATGTTGTTTGCAGGAAAATGTATGGTACTGGAGAACATCATGCTGATAGGATACGCCAGACCGAAAATCAAAGATCACATGTTTTTTCTGACATGTGGAAGCTAGAGAGAAACATAAAAAAGAAAGAAAAAGGACTTCATAAAAATGAGGAGAGACCAGTAGAATATTAGAAGGGGATCAGGGGACGGTTCTAAGGTCAGGTCATTATTATAAAGAAATAATATAAAGTGCCTAGCCTGGTGAGAAACACACTGTAGTAAATGAATAAATCTAAAGATAGAGTTAGAAGGGAAACACACCAAAAGAGGTTGTGTGATATATGAATATATCGCTTTGAATCATTGTGATTATTTGCACCAATAAAAAATATTTTTTTAAAGTTTCTTAAGACAATTTGTTTTTTTTTTTTTTTTTTTGCGGTGCTGGGGATTGAACCCAGGGGCGTTCTACCTCCGGGCTACACCCCCAGCCCTATTTTTTTATACTTTATTTTGAAACCGGGTCTCACGAAGTTGCGGAGGGCCTCATTAAGTAGAGAGAGAAAGAGAGACAGGGAGAGAGAGAGAGAAAGAGAGAGAGCTGAGGCTGGCCGTGAACCCGGATCCTCCAGTCTCTGCCTCCCAAAGTACTGGGATTACAAGCGTGCGCCACCACGCCCGGCTGACAATTTGTTTTTTAAAAAGGAAACCCACAGGCTGGACACTGAACCTCCTGCTGCACTGCTCCACACCAGGACTAGCACACCCAGCTAGTGTTTGCAGAATGAGCATGCATTCGCTCTGTGCTGTGAGACACAGCCTTTGTCCTCCATAATCAAGAACAGGCTCCTACCTTTGAATCAGACCCTCCGGTAATACATCTCAGGTGCAAGATGACTACATTCCTAGACTTCAATCCGGTCAAATAGGATTTTGTAAATTTGTCTTTTAGCAAGAGTACTTATGTGACAAAGTATGAAAAATAAATTCTATCTCAAATGCACATATTTCAAAGATTCTAATACTTTATCTATCTAGGCTTTCTTTCCAAAAAGAATTAATCTAGCTTCATACTGGACATTTAACAGATGAGACTGAGATGGATGACTTTTTAAAACTTCACATTAGCAGCACATAAAAGATTTATTGCCAAGATTTTTTCCAGTTAGAATTATTTCCTATCTGTTCCACTCAAAAAATCCAATGGCCATTTGATCTATTTGCCTATTTTTTTTTCTTGCCCATAGAACCAAGTCCTTCATAAGCTTCTAGTCTTCTCAATCCCTTGTAACTATTTATCAATGAATTATACAAATGGCTTGAACTGTCTGTTGTGCCATCTGGTTTCTCTACTAGAGAGCTACGTGGATGAACAATGGAATAGGAACACCTGATCCACTGGAAGCTCACATGCCTGGGACTAGCACAGCCCAATACGCATCACTCTTAAGTTGTCCGCCACCATTTCCCTTAAGGACGGAAAAAGAATAATGGACTCAACTACAGACCTGGGGTCACGGATACATACAGAAACTTTCATTAACATCTTACATTCTTATCCCCATTTTCTGAAGTACAGTGATTGTCACACCATGGCGTGAAAATTTTGCCTTTTCACTTACAATCCCTAATGGTTTAGTTGAAGATTGCTTTCTCTAAAATTGTGCTGTCCATCAAGTTTGAGAATTAGAGATGATCTACAAGATGACTGGAAACTTAATTTTAACATTTATAAATGTCATTTCTTTCTAGCCCTCTGTCCCATCCCTAGGAAAAGATCAGTAGTGCTATAACCCTGACTCCTGGAAAGCACACCGTGAAGCTGCTCACATCATGCACAGAAGCACACCTTTTCTGCAAGGGCCAGAGGGGATTTTAGGCTCCAGTGGCTGTGGGGTCTCTGTGGCAACAACTCAATCCTACCATTACAGTGCAAAGCAGACATGGCTTAATAAATAAAATAAAACTTTATTTACAAAAACTGATGGCAAGCCAGATTTGGCCTTTGTTGACCTCTCAAAGACAAATGCAATGTGGTAGGTAGAAGTAAAAAGCAAAGTCCAAGCAAGCCAACCAGTGTGAGGAAACTGGTGGAGGCAGGAAAGCAGGTGTGTGTCTGAGGAGCATAAAATCGTCTGTTTTGTCAAAGATGGAAGATAGAGGTTGCCAGATATAAAACCTGGCATAATATGTCAGATGACAATTCTTCTGTCCAGCTGTGAAGGATATGGGGCACCAAGTAAAGGCTGTGAGTGAAAAGTGAAATAAGCAGTAATATTTTACAGAAAAGTAGTTTAACAGGACTTTGCAGTATTGACATGGGGAGAGTAAGTAGAATGGAGAGACAAGAAATCGGAAGGTTGTTTTTGCACATGTTTTCATGAGACTTTTACCAACGCTTCCCTTTTCTCGACGCACTTAATCTATTCGTCCCCCAGTATACTGGACAGACCACAAGCTACACACCACCAAGACAAAAGCAAAGAGAGGTGCTACTCTCCCCCCACAGCCTCTCCCCATCCTGCTACCATGTGCCTGAAGGCACTGAGCACATCAGACTTGCAAATTTTTTTTCTGATCAAAACTGTTCCCTCTGCTCAGACCATCTCTCCCCTGCCTTCATGGTGCATGGTCACCTCAAATTCAACTCCTGCCAGCTTCCATCTGCACCCCGGGTCCTCCTCCACGCACTCTGAGAACATGGCACCATTACCCTCCTCAGAATCTTCCATTCCCCTCCTCCTCCATGCAGCAACCACTTGTGCTCCCTACACCTTGCTGCTCTCAGCTCTGTTTTCTTTCTCTCTCTCTCTCTGCCACTCATCATCTCCTCACAAGGTTTCCCCCTGACTGTTTTCCTCCCTCATCCAGCTGCGAAGCAGGCAGGGGCAGGAGGAAACCAGTCTGGAACAAGATGAAGATTCAGGTTAGACAAGCTGGACCTGAGGCAACAATAAAACTAGTCTTGCCCTCCAGGAGCTTACAATTTACTCAAGGGAGAGAAAGCAAACATTCACTAGTAAGAGAATAAGTACATGTTAAAAGGAATATAGCGTTAAAAGGAATATAGCTCCTTCAACTCCAGCAGGACTTTATCAGATCTGTGTTTTCAGAAGATAAGGCCGCTAAGGGTGTGGAGATAAAGTGACAAGGAAAAGAACAAGACTTCATCTTTTGTGTGTGTGTGGGGGGGGGGTACTGAGGCATTCTACCAGGGGCCTTCTACCCCGAGCTACACTCCCAGCCCTTTTTATTTTTTGAAATAAAGTCTCACTAAGTTGTTGAGGTTGACCTCAAACCTGTGATCCTCCTGTCTCAGCCTCCCAAGTGCTGGGATTATAGGCATGCGCCACTGCGCCCAGCTCAGGACTTCATCTTTTTGCCTCTACATGAGACTGTTGGACCGGATTCACTAATTCAACCAATTCTTCCTGCCCTGTCACAGTGAGCCTGAAACATCTGCCAAACCCAAAAGGCACTTTCCTGTTATAAGTGGTCCTGGCCTCTCTACTGCATCCATCATAGCAATCTACCCCACTGTCTTCCTAGCCTTAAGGCCTGCCAACCACGGCACCAAGCTTTCCTAGTTCATCTGCCTTTTCACCACCCCACCCCTTTACTGTTTTGTTTTTTTGGGGGGTACAAGGGATTGAATACAGGGGCATTCTACCTTCAAGTTACACCCACAGCCCTTTTTATTTTTTATTTTAAAACAGAGTCTTGCTAAATTGCAAAGGCTAAGGAACCTATGATCCACCTGTCTCAGTTTCCCAAGTACTGGGATTATAGACTTGTGCCACCACGCCTGACTACCTCCAACCCTTTTAAAAGGAAAAAGCATGAACCACTGAAGAGAGTTTCAGGGGACAATCACCCACAAATGGGACTATCCCAAAATAACTGCCTTTGGTTTTTTGCATAGTTTCCTAATTTTTCTCTTTGTGCACATATTTTATGCAGGTGGAATCATATATGATGTTTTGGTCCAACCACCTGTTTCTCACATCGAGTCGTCCTCCTGGAGCAGCAGGGTTCATTGCTGGGCCCTATGGAATTCTTTCTTTACATATTCATTCAGGAACTGATCCCTTCACCTGGATTCAGTTACTGAACGCATGGATGAACGCGCACACACATGCACACACGCACACATGGCTTCTTTTAACCACATCTCTAAGCCCTGCCCTTCCAATTCATCAGTCATATATGTATCAAGGAAAATACCTCAGGATATATACTGCTCATTATCTTCCCACATCCCCTCAGTTCTTCTAATTGGACTATTACTGTCACGTCTCAACCAAACTCAAGCCCAGTCCCCAAGGACTCCTACTCTTGCACGGTGTGTCCCCGTGAAGGGATCACCCAGGGGCACAGGCTCGCTGCCTTTGCTCTGGACCTACCCCACCCAGGCCAGGGGCCCACACACTGAGGAGCAAGTGAAGTCTCATCCCTGTCCTGCCAGCAAATGGAGGGGAAGGAGGCAGAAATACAAAGTAAGCTCCTTGGTCTGTTGCTTATTTGCCTTAGTCAAAAATGGAAAAGTAAATAAAATAGCACCACCAATCTTTTTCGTTTGATGTAAGCCTAATAACTGGCTCTCAGCTACTTTAAACAAAGCTGCAGTCACTCATTATGCAACAAATTCCCTAAATGACTTAAAATGCTTGGCTCCAAAAGAAGAGTCCAAAACAGATGTAATATTAAAGTCTCCAATTATAAACAATAGTTCCATGATAAAAACTACATACGGTGCCAACAATTAATTTACTACCATGATTCCAGATATGAATTCAAATTTTGGCAAGAAATAAAATAAGGTGGTTATCAGTGAGTCCTCTGCTAAATATGGTTCTTTTCACAAGAAAAATAAGAGAGACAGAGAGAAAAAGCAAGCTACATGCAATAAACTCTCTGATGCTTCTAGTTGCAAATGACAGAACAAACTAGAAGTGTCTTAAATAATTCAAATATGTGTTATCTCTTTGACTAAGAAATCTGCAGGTAGGTGACTCAGTTGGATCAGAAACTCAAATGGTTTAAGAACACAGGTTAGCATATTTGGGATTCTGGTGGACAAAATGACTGCAGGAGCTCCATATATTACATCCTCACAAGACAGCATTGGAAAGAGAGGGTGAGGAATGATTTTTTTTTCTTTTGGTCAGTTTCTTGTCAGGAAGGAAAATCTTTCCTGATAGCTCCTTTCCTGCATCTCAATGGCCGGAACTTACTGACACGCAGACACGCAGGCACTTGCATCAGGCACTAACAAGAGACTAGGGTGCCATTACTGAATTATATCGATCATTATTCATTCACAAATTGGGTCCAAAATGTGTTAGCAAGAAAGAAGAGAATGCACAGCCATTCTCTTGGTTTACACAAAGGCATCCATTACATGTAGCACCCAGAGAAGAGAATAAGCAGTTTAAGCCAAATATCTGCTTCATATTCAGAGGCAAGGAGTGAAGTTCAGAAGGCAGGGAGGGGCACCGCCCTCACAGTCAAGAGGCCAAGCAGAAATGAGAAGGAATGAGGTGGGCTGCGGGGGAACTGTGGAGCACTGGAGTGTGTGGCCATCTATGGCCTCCAGTTTAACCCTTCCCAAGTTCCTATCACTTCAAATTTCAGCCAACGACAGCGGGGCTCAGGGATAAACAGATAATCTCTCATCTTCATATGAATACACAAACTCGCTCCAGCTCACACACAGAAATTATGACACCTTAATCACTGTGCACTTATTATGTGCACATCTGAATTCATTTCACTTTTTAAAATAAAATCCTCCACGTTACTTTCCATCAGTGTTTTCATCAATCATCCATGAGCCTTAGAGAGGAAAGTAATTTCCTCAGGTGCAGCACTGCTAGGTGGGAGGCACGCAAGGGTCTGCACATGGACCCTGATTAGCGACCCAGGCTGGAGGTCACAGACGCTAACCACAGCTGACAGAAGAGCTGCCATCTCCCAGGGCTCTGCATCACCGGGGAACAGGGGCTTCTGGCACGGCCCAGTGGCCAGCTATTTCCTAAACAGGCAACCACATTCACCTGCCCCTTCTCAGCCACATTCACCTGACTTCTACACAGAACATAAAGAGCAGAGCCAGTTCTTAGGGCTTTCCATCTCTACAATGAGTGGGAATTCAT
This sequence comes from Glis glis, assembly GCA_004027185.1. Lineage (NCBI taxonomy): Eukaryota > Metazoa > Chordata > Mammalia > Rodentia > Gliridae > Glis > Glis glis. The sequence goes on from PVJS01025768.1 coordinate 7,573, forward strand.
GAGGAATATGGTGGCAAGATGCTTCAAACTCTTCAGACCTCAAAAGAGCCTCCCAAAGTCCACAGCGATGGTGCTCCCTGACAAGGCACCTTGGATTTGCAAATGTGGGGAGAGAAGAGTGTGGGTACCCACACGGGCACATCGTTTACCTACATCTCTGTAAAGGGCTCATAGCAGGAAGCCTGACATGCAAACCTTGTCCTAGAGCTCTTCATAATGTATGGTAAAGAATAACAGTGTTGTAAAGAATACCATCTATGACCTTTCTATTCTTATTGCTCCGTTTCATCCAAACTCAGATATGATTTGAAATCATTGTCCCACCTTCACCAACTTTTTTTCTGTTACTATTTCATGTTTCCCTCTCTCTTCTATACCATAAACTCCTCTCGATAGTTGGCACACTGATGTATGATGATGCACAACAAACACTGTTTGAATGGAATGAACACGACAAAAGTTCTGTTGTTCCATTACCTGCTGCTGTGATACATTCTGCTCCTCTAAGACACTCTGGGATATAAAGCACCTTGAGACGAGTGACATAAATTCTGTTCTACAGTTCTGTTCAGCTTTAACAGGTATTTCATAATAAGCAAACAAAAGGTCAATTTGTTATTAGCATCAATCTTCCATACTCTATACAAATGTTAGATCAAATTATACCAATACAACAAAACTACACAGGCTGGTTTTAAGTGCCTACTTTTCTGTTATAGTTTGGATTTAAAAGGCCCGACAAACCTCCTACCATGTTATGGAGGCAGCCATGCTCAGAGATGGGTCCCAGGAGGTGTGGCTGGGTACTGTGTGTGTGTGTGGTGTGTGTGTGTGTGTGTGTGTGTGTGTGTGTGTGTGTCTGTCCCTGTCCCTGCCCAGCTGCAGCATATTGCTCCAACTCTCTGCTGCCCACCATGATGCTCAAAACACCTGCAGTCCCAGCTCCTGTGTGGCAGCCATTTTAACATGGAATATATATATATATATATATATATATATATAAAGAGAAGAGAGTGAAATCCCTAGATCTGTGAGCAAGCCTTCTTGCTCTGAGTTGTGCATGTTAGGTGTTTGCAACTCGGGGTGAGAATACTGACCAAAACCCTTTCCATACATACTCCTTTGCTACACATACCTTTACTTAGCATTCCATTATACACTTTAGTTAACAATGGGGGAAAAGACTGTTAGAACTTTGTCTCCAAGCAGTCCATATTAGATAATTAGGTTGACATCTTACCCGCATTCATATCCTTAAACTTCTGCTTGAGCTCAGTGGGAGTAAGACGATATTGATCAAGACCATCATTCCAATAAATTCGGTCCAAGACTTGAAGATCTCCTCCGATCAGCCAGTCTCCTTGTTCCATAACCATCTAATGGAAAGAAAAAGAAAAGAACTATTTAAAGAGAATCCACGATCAAAATTAAGTAAGAACATTCCCCTCATCCACGCTAAGTATGGTCACTGTGAACTACTCTCCATGTTAGAGGCAATGGCAAACCTGTCGGGCAGATCAACTAAACTGGGATTAGAGATGCTACAGAATTAGAGACTATATTGTGCAATTTCTCAAGAAGTTTGTGAAACAACTATTAAATTTACATATGAAAGGCAAACAAAGCTGATGTGAATAATTATGACTTTTTATGCAACAAAGTGTTCTTTTCATTATTGTTGTATGTTGATTAACAGAATAATTTGTAACCCTGGGTCTCAGCACTCTCTTGTGCTACATCCCTAAACGTCTGAACCCTTAATGATCATTAACAAATTCAAGTTCATACAAGTGAAGTTCATCGACAAACTCAAACACACTACCTCAAATTTCTTCCAACTTCACTCATTTCTCCCTGCACCTGGAAAGAGGAACAGCAGCCTGCAGGCTGGGGTGTAGTTAAGTGGTAGAACATGTGCTTAGCATGCAGGAAGCCCCAGGTTCAATCCCCAGGACCAAAAAATTAAAATATTTGTTAAATCAACATTTATCTGAACCAAAATGATAAGGTCACATGTTCATTACACCAAAATATTAACAAATTCCAATGGAGCACTTGAGATACAGATAATGTCCACATTTCACCACAATTGTTATCAGCAAATCAAGATAAAATGCAGCCAGGTGGATTGAGGACCTTGATGTAGGGATGGTTCTTGCACGTTGTTCCCCACTGTCTGGCACAGCGCTCTTCTTTCCTGTGCTCAAAAAACTCCGGATTGCGAAGAATAGCCACACGGCGGCCCTCATACACCAGGGCGAATGCGGTACAGCCGTCCAGCCTCTCTTTGTCTTCATGAGTAGCTGTCAGAACTATTGGCACTGACAAGTTAATGACGCCCCCTGCAGGGCACAAAAGAACAAAAAGCACAGCGTGGATTACTCACAGGGCCTTACGTTCATCCACCTTCCACTTCAGTGGACACATTTCAAATTAAGGGTCATGGGTCCAGTGACAGTACTCACTTGGTACCAGGCACAGAAAATCAGGAGAGGGAACAAACTACAAGGGCAAGGAGAACAAGCAATAAGCTCAGACGTTTAAAAAAAATAGCAAAAATTAAAAGAATCAACACTGTAGTAATACTTCGCACAATTCTTCAAACTGTTTTTTGGGGGGCAAGGATCTTATATAGAATTTAAAAAGTAAACTGCTTAATAAGGAAACATCAGCTGGTTAGGACTAACAGTACCAAAAATATACAGTGCACCCCCACTATATGAATAACAAAAAAACTATTTCAGGATCCTTGCAAGAAAGATTTAAATCCTTGTTGAAAACAGAATATAAATAAGTACATTTTAAGTGGCAAGCTGATTAAGTATGAGTATATTTGAGTACCCCTCCAATAGGAAGAAAAAAATGCCCCAAAATTTTTGTTGTTGTTGTTTTGTTGTATGTGTCTGTGTGTATACACGCGTGCGCATGTGTGTGTGTAGTATAGTTGGAATCAAATCAATGCCATCTATCACTGGCTAAAAAATAAAGGCAGAAATCAGTGGCTCCATTTAAACAAAAATGTGCTGTCAGTGAAAACAAAGGCACAGTCTCAGGATCCAACCTGCCAGGCTGTAAAAGTTCTTATCAAGTCATTGAGTATAGATTAGAAATATAAAATACACTCTCAAATTCATATTTGGATTTATATAGACTGGAGAAACCACACTTTTTGTGAATCATGGCATGCCTTCTTTGGACAAAAGATGTCAACAATGTCAATGATAACTGCTTGACTACTTTTGAAATTACCACTAGTTTAAAATGGCAAATTAATTTGCACTAAGCCCAAGATAGTCCTTAGAAGCAGGCAATCCACAAAGTCTTCCACTAATTCCAAGGAAGAAAATCAAAGTGCAATATTTAATCCCTATGTTCTTGTGATAAAGTTTAGTGAGGAGAATGATGAGCACTTATATTTTCTACATGTATCTCACTCCGCAGGTAAAAGGAATCATACTGTAGAAGATTTTGGTAGCAATTTAGTAGTGTTCTGTGACATTCAAAAACATTTTCTTTAAAAGTATACTCAAGCCGGGTGTGGTGGCGCATGCTTGTAATCCCAGTACTTGGGAGGCTGAGACAGGAGGATCACAGGTTCGCGGCCAGCCTCAGCTACTTAGTGAGGCCCTGCACAACTTAGTGAGACCCTGTTTCAAAATAAAGAATAAAAAATAGGGCTGGGAGTGTAGCTCAGAGGTAGAATGCCCCTGCGTTCAATCCCCAGTACTGCAAAATAAATAAATAAATAAATAAAAATAAATAAAAGTATACTCAAGTATACCGACCAACAGTATACAACAAAGTTCAAGATGGCTGGAATGAATGATAATATACTTTGGCAATCTTTAAAAATGTTTTAAAAGAACAGGAAGAAGCCAGGCGTGGTGGGGCATGCTTGTAATCCCAGTACTTTGGGAGGCGGAAACCAGAGGATCCGGGTTCGTGGCCAGCCTCAGCGCTCGCTCCCTCTCTCTCTCTCTCTCTCTCTCTCCCCTTAGTGAGGCCTCTGCAACTTCGTGAGACCCGGTTTCAAAATAAAGTATAAAAAATAGGGCCGGGGGTGTAGCGTGGAGGTAGAACGCCCCTGCGTTCAATCCCCGGTACCGCAAAAAAATAAAAGAAAAGAACAGGAAGAACCACGTGTTCAGCCATCTATTTCAGGATTCCTTAACTTGGACTCCATTACTCCTCTTTGGAAGGCTCATCCATGGGTTTCAGTGTAACAAAATTTGGGGTGTATGTGCACTGTTCCGGGAGAAGCTTCCCACAGCAATCAAGTGGATGTGGTATAGGGCTTCTCCGTCACAATCAGGGAAAGGAAAAATTTCAGTAAGATCCCCTGGTTCACAAGTGTTCAGTACCAACACAACAGTCTTAAAATGCTGCCCCCATTAATCCATTCTGTCTCATCATCCAGGTGTGGAATGTTCATAAAAATTTAAATATAGTATATAATGTATAATCATATAATAATTTCATCAATTATATATGATTATATTAATAAGTATGCTTTTATTTATTATATAAATCTTATTGGCATAATAAAATAATTATAACATAATATCTATAATATCTATAATTAATATAACATATATAAACTCTAGATTATGATTTTCCAACTTATTTTAATGCACTTGTGTCAATTTTGTTGAAATATTCGCAGAACTGAAAACTTGGATTTAATGAGTTAAGATGTTACCACTATTTTTTATAAACAGTGACAGATACCTGAAACTACATAATTTTTCTTTCATACACAATGGAATCTTGAATGCAAAATGTCTTACCATCCAGAAGACAATCAAAATGAAGGCACTGCAAGTACTCGCTCTCTCTCATGAAGCCATTCAGTGGGGTTGCCCAACCTTCAGCCAGAACCTGCACCCACTGCATATCCACCTAGTCATCGGCAAGAAAGCGAAAATTTCTATTTCATGTATTTATGAGCACAAGCAGTAAAGGTTGTCAGGAGTTTAATTTTGAAACAAACATTTTAAGGATGATTATAGATTATATAAATCTAACAAATAAGTGCACTAGCAAAATATGCATTTCTCCCAATAAATTTAAATAACACTGGGCCTCCAAGTATTTCTAACTAGGACAGCTCACGTAAACCAGTGGCTCTCAAACTCTAATGTGTGTCAGACACTCTGGAAGGCTTGTTAAAGAATATTGCTTCACATTCAGTTTCTGATTCAGTCAGTTTGCTGTGGGGACCAAGATTTTTTACTTCTATCATGCTCCCAGAAAATGCTAAATCAGTCAAAATTACACTTCATAACTACTGTCCTAAACCAAAAGAAATTTTAAATAAAAATGTTTACCAAAGAAAAGTCCCTCGCTCATGTCAGAGAATTCATCTTACAAAGACTATAATTTCTTGAACTTTCAGATTTCCAGAATATCCTATCAGAACATTAAAGAATTCAGGAACTGCACATGTCACTAATGTAAGCTAGACAAGCTCCTTTTTAAACTAGATATAGAGCAGTGGATCTCAAATGAAAAAGCTGAAGCCCGAGCAAGGTGGAGTGCACTAAAATGGAGCCTCCTATTTATTCCCAAAGCATCTTGGCGAATGTGTTCCACTGCACAACCAAATAATGGCAAAGAATGCCCCAGGAGAAATTGTACTCATGTAGAAATTTTTCCATTGTACTTTCAAGTTTTTCTTAATTTTCCCTATACCCTTGATAGTGACTATTAACAGTCTCTATTACAATTCAATTCTAGATGGTGTCTATGCCACTGCCCACAACGTGCCTGTATTTGGAAACAGGACCTGTGAGGAGGTGTAAAGAATGACAGTGTGCCTCCTAGGAGCTGTGACAATTGAACATATTTGAGATCCACTGTATTGAAGAAAATTCACATTTAGCAATGTGAATGGTTTTTCTAGCCCGACAGGCCTGAATTCATATTCATTTACTTCCATCTTCTCGCTATCCACGTAAAGTCTGTCGTGACAAGGGTCGTGGCCCCTTCACCACAGTGAGCGGAGCTTCTGGAGCTGCTCTGCTCTGCAGCTCTTCCTCCCTGCCACTCCCCAGAATGCCATGGATTCTGATCAGAAACCCAGTCACACCAACATCATCAACTCCTATTGGGATTTGGATAACTACTTGAAGAGTCTTTCTTCAAGCCCAGAAGTTTGTTTTCCTTTCTCACTTTGAGATTGGGCACTTCCCTGAGTATGTTAGATTTCTGCTATCTTAAAAGAAAGGTTGAAGGCCAGGCGTGGTAGCGCACGCTTGTAATCCCAGTACTTTGGGAGGCGGAGATTGGAGGATCTGGGTTCGCGGCCAGCCTCAGCTCTCTCGCTCTCTCTCCCTGTCTCTCTCTCCCTCTCTCTCTCTCTCTCTCTCTCTCTCCCTGTCTCTCCCTCTCTCTCTCTCTCTCTCTCTCCCTGTCTCTCTCTCTCTGTCTCCTTAGTGAGGCCCTCCGCAACTTCATGAGACCCGGTTTCAAAATAGAGTATAAGAAATAGGGCCGGGGGCGTAGCGCGGAGGTAGAATGCCCCTGCGTTCAATCCCCAGTGCCGCAAAAAAAAAAAAAAAGAAAGAAAGGTTGAGGCCAGGCACAATGGCACACACCTGAAATGCCAGTACTTGGGAGGCTGAGACAGGAGGATCGCAGGTTTGAGGCCAACCTCAGCAAGTTAGTGAGACCCTCAGCAACTTAGCGAGACAATGTTTCAAAGTAAAAGGGCTGGGGTGTAGCTCAGAGGTAGAATGCCCCTGGGTTCAATCCCCAGTACCACAAAATAAGAAAAAAAAGAAAGAAAAGGTTGGGAAATTCACAATTTCTGTTTCACATTCTTTTTCCGTAATCTCTCTGCTTTTAAAATACACATAAATGGCACAACTTAAGATTTTCTAAAGTTTGGAAATAAATTATAGTTCCCATTCTCATCATGCCTAGTTTAATTCATCAAGTTTTTAATTAGGAAAGATCCTAATGATACTATTAGAGCTAAGATTACAACAGAATTATTCTTGTTAATTATTCTTTTTTTTTTTTGCGGTACCAGGGATTGAACCCAGGGGCGTTCTACCTCCGCGCTACAACCCTGGCCCTATTTTTTATACTTTATTTTGAAACCAGGTCTCACAAACTTGCGGAGGGCCTCACTAAGTAGAGAGAGAGAGAGAGAGAGACAGGGAGGGAGAGAGAGAGAGAGAGAGAGAGAGAGAGCTGAGGCTGGCCCCAAACCCGGATCCTCCGGTTTCTGCCTCCCAAAGTACTGGGATTACAAGCATGCACCACCACGCCCGGCTTCTTGTTAATTATTCTTAATATATAAAATGGAGTCGAGTGTTGGCAAGGAGATTAGGAAAAATGTTCAAAGGAAAAAATGTTCATTTTAATTATTATGGATTAGTATTTCTTAATGTTTTAGAAACCATTTTTTCTCTTAAGCCTAAAAAAACTCACAATATTTATTGTTAAATATTTCAAAACAAATAAATATTATGACTTGCAAAAAGGTATTCCCTGTGTCAATGTGGGAATACCTTTTTGTAAATTAAACACATTCCCCATCACTGGAAATGCTATGTACCACCACACCCTCACTCCCCAGAAGCACTGCTCTGAATCACACCTTCACCTGACTAACCACTGTCCGGAGAACATTTGGTTTGAAGTGCAACATACGCCAAGTACAGTGGTGCACACCTGTAACCTCAGTACCTGGGAGGCTGAGACAAGCAGAGCGCAGGTTTGAGGCCAGTCTACGTAACTTAGTGAGATCACATCTCAAAATTAAAAATAAAAAATTTTTAAAATGGGCTGGGGGTGTAGCTCAGAGGTAGAATGCCCCTGGGTTCAATCCCCTATGTCAAGAAAAAATTTTAAAAAAGCAACATAGAACTTACTTTATTAATTTTCAGTGCTGGCAATGTTTCTGCATCTGTCTTTGCCAAATGAAGTTTATTTTCTGGCACATAGAGTTCTTTTACTTCATAAGACGCATCCACAGGTACAATATCCTAATAACAACAGAAGAATAATTAAATGTTTGATTCAACAATTTGGAGTTCTCCAAATGGTATCTTAGTGAAGAAAATCAGCATTTAAAAGTGTTAAAAAAACAACAGCATAATAGAAAGATTTGAATACCATTTTCACCCAATCAGTTTTCCTAAGGTTAGCTAATCTTCTCTCAAGCAGATAACATCTCGTATAATCAAGCATGTCCTATTATCTAGTGGGAAAGAATAAATTCCTGGAATATACTACATGTCAAAAGCAGGCAACTTCAAATAAGAAGCGACCTCAAATATGATAAAACAAAACATTTTGAAAACAAAATCACTTGAAAAATAACCATTTTATTCCATTTTGTATATGCGCCTTTATCACTAATGTCACTGAAGTTACCTTCTTCCTTATGCAATACAGTATTCCAGAATCTTAAGTCAGCTTTACTCCCACCATCACAGGTTGAAAAACAGTACTTTTTGACCCCACATGAAATAAGCCTGAAGCTTTTATCAAAGCTCTAAGTACTCATTTATGACATAGGGACAGTATTTTTTCCCATTTATCCTACAAAGACATATTTATTTGTGATTATCACAATATAATCATACATTGCCCTAGGAGATCTTCAAAAGGCTTGTTTGCAACACTAGTAATAGTCCTAGGAATATACTACATGTGTTTAATCACTTTAGCTTTTTTCTTTTTAACCAACTCTATCAGGTAATCTCTATCAGCACACAAAATGACATTGATTGAGGGCTTTTCATACATGTGTCTAAGCAATACTTTGTTATTCAAAATAAAGCAATTTTCAAGGGAATGAGAAGATAAGACATAGACTGGGAGAAAATATTGGCAAAAGGCATATTGATAAAAGACTGTTATCCAAACTATACAAAGAACTCTTTATGCTCACCAATAAGAAGATATCCCATGTTCATAGATTAGAAGAATATTAAAATGCCCATACTACCCAGAGTTATTTACAGATTTAATGTAATCCCCAAAGTACCAATGACATTCTTCACAGAAATAAAAAAATCCTAAAATTCATACAAAACCACAAAAGACTCCCAAAAGCCAAAGTAATGTTGAGAAAAAAAGAACAACAACAAAAAAAGTTGGAGGCATTATACTACCTGACTTCAAAACACACAGCAAATGCTAACCAAAACAGTATGGTAACAGCATAAAAACACACACAAAGACCAATGGAACATAATAGCAATCACGGGAATAAAACCACACATTTAAAGTCATTTGGTGTGTGTGTGTGTGTGTGTGTGTGTGTGTGTGTGTGTTACTGTGGATTGAACTCAGGGGCGTTCAACCTCTGAGCTACACCCCCAGTCCTATTTTATTTTTTTATTTTGAAACAGAGTCTCACTAAGTTGTGGAGGGCCTCCCTAAGTTGCTGAGGCTGGCTGCGAACCTGTGATCCTCCTATCACAGCCTCCCAAGCCATTTTATTTTTGACAGAGGCTCCAAGAATACACACTGGAGAAATGACAGTATCTTCAATAAATGTTGCAGAGAAAACTGAATACCCAAATGCAGAAGAATGGAACTAGATCACTATCTCTCATTATACATAAAAATCAACTCAAAACGGATTGAAGACTTAAACGTAAGACCCAAAACTATGAAAATACTGGAAGAAAACATAGAAATACTTCATGACATTGGTCTGGGCAGTGATTTTTTTGGCTATGACCTGTAAAACACAGGCAACAAAAGTAAAAACAGACAAATGGGATTATATCAAACTAAAAAGCTTCTGCATAGCAAAGGAAATAATCAATAGAGTGAAGAGACAATCTACAAAATGGGAAATATTTACAAACTATGTAAATCCAACAATGGGTTAATATCCAGAATATATGAAGAATGCAAACATCTCAGTAGCAAAAAACAATTAAAAATGAATTTAAAAATCCAATTTAAAATGGCCAATAGACCTAAACAGACATTTCTCAAAAAATAAAATAAAATAAAAGCCAGGCATGGTGGCATATGCCTGTAATACCAACTACTCAGGAGGCTGAGGCAGAAGGATCACAAGCTTGAGGCCAACCTGGGCAACACAGGGAGACCTTATCAATAACAAAAGAAAGAAGGAAGGGAGGGAGGGAAAGGCATACAAATGTACAAGAGTTATATGAAAAAATGTTCAACATCACTAGTCATCAGGCAAATCAAAATAATAACGAGATATTGCCTCACTCTAGTAAGACTGGCTACTATCAAAAAGACAAAAGATAACCCGTGCTGGTGAGGACATGCAGCAAAGGGAATCCTTGCACACTGTTGGTGGGACTGTGAGTTACCACAGCCCTTATAGAAAACAGTATATAGGTTCCACAAAAAAACTAGCAACAGAACTACCATATGATCCAGCAATCCCACTATATCAAAGGAGATGAAATCATTATGTTGAAGAGACATCTGCACCCCTATGTTCATTACAGCACTAAACACAATACCAAAGATACAGAATCAACCTGTATGTCCATCTATGGATAAACAGATTTTTTAAAAAGTGGTGTATTTACACAACATGATACTATTCAACCATTAAAAAAAGAAGAAGAAGAATGAAATCCTGCTATTTACGGCAACATAGACCTAGAGGACACTATGTTAAATGAAACAAGCCACACATGAAAAGACAAATATCATATGATCTCACTCATTTGTAAATTCTAAAAAAGCCAATCTCACAGTAGTACAAAGAAAACAGGCTGGAAAAGGTAGGGACAAGTCAGAGGGAGAAAGGCTGAATGACAGGTACAAAGTTATAGACAGAATAAAACCTAGTGTTCTATTGCACTGGCGAGGATGTGGAGAAGTAGGAATTCTAATACACTGTTGGTGGGATTGCAATTAGTACAACCACTTTGGAAAACAGTGTGGAAGATCCTCAGAGGAATGGGAATGAACCTACCATATGACCCAGCAATACCACTTCTAGACATCTACCCAAAAGATCTGAAACCAAACTACCAGACTAATGCATGTGTATCTACGTTTTTTTGTGGGGTTTTTTTGCGGTACCGGGGATTGAACCCAGGGGCGTTTTACCTCCGCGCTACACCCCCGGCCCTATTTTTTTATACTTTATTTTGAAACCGGGTCTCACGAAGTTGCGGAGGACCTCACTAGGTAGAGAGAGAGAGAGAAACAGAGACAGAGTTAGAGAGCTGAGGCTGGCCGCGAACCCGGATCCTCCGGTCTCCGCCTCCCAAAGTACTGGGATTACAAGTGTGTGCCACCACGCCCGGCGTGTATCTATGTTTATAGCTGCACAATTCACAGTTGCCAAACTTTGGAACCAGCCAAGATGCCCATCAACTGATGAATGCATTACAAAACTATGGGATATGTACACAATGGAATTTTATGCAGCCATAAAGAAGAACAAAATTACATCATTTACAGGGAAATGGAGAGAACTGGAGAACATTAAGTGAGATTAGTCAGTCACAAAGAGTGAAAAGTCGGATGTTCTCCCTAATATGTGGAAGCTAGGGAGAATGGGACTTAGAAGGGATTCCAGACAAAGGAGAAAACTTTAGATGAGCAAGAAGGGGACCTAACTGAGGGAGATGGGAGGGGGGAAGAGGGAAACACACTAATGCACATGATGTATATACACAAATTTATCAGAGTCAATCACTATGCTGAGCACGAAAAGGAGGGAAGGGGGAGGGAATAGGGTGGGACTTGAGGGAGGGCTAAATGAGCAATTTGTGCATGCATGCTTCTGATACCCTGATACTTATCAAAATGTATAACTACAATGCACCAATAAATGAATGTATTTTAAAAATAAAAGAAAAAAAAGAATATAAATTCATCAAGAAGATGAACCCAAATAAAAAATGAGCAAAAGACTTGAAATGATGCCTCACTGAAGATACACAGATGGCAAATACCTATGTGAAAAAATATTCAACATCATATATCACTAGAGAATTTTAAATTAAAGCAATGCGATTCCACAAAACACCTATCTAAATGGTCAAAATTCAAAACACAGACACCACCAAATGTTGCTGAGGATGTAGAGCAGCAGGAACTCCTATTCACTGCTGGTAGGAATACAATATGGTTCAGTCACTTTGGTTTGTTGCAAAGTAAAACATATCAAGTCATGAGAAAACATGGAAGAAACTTAAATACAAATTATTAAGTGAAGAAGTCAATCTGAAAAGGTTATATATTGTATGATTCCAACTATATGACGTCAATTTTATTATGCACCTAAAACTTCTATAAAAAGTGTTTTGTTTTGTTTTGTTTTGCGGTACCAGAGATTGAACCCAGTGGCTTCTACCTCTTATCTACACCCCCCAGATTTATTTTTTATTCTTTATTTTGAAACAGGGTCTCACTAAGTTGCAGAGGACCTCAGTAAGTAGCTGAGGCTGGCCGCGAACCCAGATCCTCCAGTCTCAGCCTCCCAAGTACTGGGATTACAAGTGTGCACCACCCCACCCAGCTTAAAGAGAGTTTTTTAAAAAATCAAAAAACAATGAAAACAGCAATTCAAAATAAAATACTAATGGAAGAATCCAATTTTTAAGGACACTCCATACTATTTTCCCCAAGGAATAATTTTAGGAAGAAACTTCAATTTATATGGTCATTTGTCACATAACAGTGCTTCAATGATGGACCAAATGCATGAGGGCTGCCATAGCCATCTTACTTTGTGTAAGCACACTCACTCACTCTTATGATGCTCACAGGGGGAGGAAATCTCCTCACCATGCACTTCTCAGAACATGCCTCCATCTGAGGGACAAGAGGATAAGTGACGCATGGCAGGAAACACGGCAGAGTCACACGTGTATCAAAGCTACATGACTTTATAAAGGCCTATGTGCCACTGCTCAAGTAGCCGCTACAGAATCTGCGAATCTAGAAAGAAAGACTGTCCTACTTCCCTCAGATGCTTTGTCCTCTCAAAGATGAAATAAAATCAGTCTGCTTTTACTGGTAAAATCAAGCCTCTCAGTTTTCTCACAATAAACCCAAGAATAAATAAGGAGAGCAAACATTAAGGAAAAGAAATACTAAAATCAAAGGACAGAAAAGAAATAAACAAGTGAGCAACAAGAGCAAGTTCTGCCAGCGGCACAGCTCCTGGAGTGCTGATATAAACAGCAATTCTGGAGACCCCAGTGTCCACAAAGGGAAGCAGAAAAGTTGTGTGTGTGTGTGTGTGTGTGTGTGTGTGTCTCTCTCTCTCTCTCTCTCTCTCAAACCCTGCACAGCCCAGGACTCTTTCTATACTCTCCAGATTTCCTTCTGCAATTAAGCTTCCAGCAGGTGACCACAGTTGAAAGCTGCTCATTTTGTCCACTGAGGATAAGTACTCACGAGGTCATCAGAAACGATGGTTAAGGAAGAGAGCTCCACTAGCTGCCTCTATTTTCTCTTTGTAGATATAAATACAACTATGTATTCAGAGTGGATTATCTCCCACACTAAATTAACCTACGTTAAAGCGGGCATGTCTTAACTTTTGCCAAGTGGGTCAAAGAAGTGATATGCAAACATACACAGTTCATATGTAATACTTGATTGAATTGTACATCTGAAAAGGAAAACTACATATAGAAAGACTCCACTAAATCTAACAAGAGAAATAGCTCTGGGTTGTTCATTCTGTGCCTTCCAACTTCAGGAATTATTTTTAATACATTTATTTTAAATTATAAAAAAAGCAGTACAGAGGTTCAGGAAATGAGAAAAATCACCCTCTCTCTCTTTACATGGTTGTCATGGGGCATCTCTAACTTCTCATTCAACTGTTTTCCACCCATAGGCACGTTTTAGAGCAAATGGCAGTTTTAGCAGTCTACATGAAGACTATTACACTTCATCAACTAGAAAACAAAAATTCAAAATCAACTTTTCCTGGAGGGACAATATGACGTGCATTAAGTGAACTGCACACATCCTGTATGTTCGATTAGCTTCTTGGATAGGTAAAGCCCCCAAAGATGCCTGAGGCATACATGCTCTTTACACAATGCGGGATGAGTGCTACAACCTGCAAGTCTAGAAATACTTAAATATTATGAAGGTTAAATATCAACTTAATTTTAAAATGTAACATGGGTGGGGGGGTTGTTTGTTTGAGTAAACACAACTAAGGTCTAACAGATGCTACATCCATGTCCTTGTTTGGACAAACAATTGTTTGTTTTTACCTGGACACTGATAGGCAGGACAAATAGCACTCACTACACCAAAACCGTAGCTCTTGCCTTCTCATTCTAACCTTCCTAAAGAAGACCAAACATAGCCAGGCGTGGTAGCGCACACTTGTAATCCCAGTACTTGGGAGGGTGAGTCAGGAGGATGGCAGGTTCAAGACCAGCCTCAGCAACTTAGTGAGGCCCTCCACAACTTAGTGAGACCCTGTTTCAAAATAAAAAAACTAAAATAGGGATGGTGGTGTAGCTTGGTGGTAGAATGCCCCTGGGTTCCATTCCCAGTACCAAAAAAAAAAAAAAGAAGACGAAGACCAAACATGTTAATAAACACAGTGATTCCATTTTTAAGTTTTTCCTTAAAGTATTTTCTGCACTTTTCTTCTGGAGCCAAATCTGCTCCACAGACTTGAACACTAGGGCTCATTCATATTTTTATGTAACTGTTAAATTTCTATTATCTAAACTACATGCATCCAAAGCATGAACACCAAAAGACATTCTGGCAACACTTAAAACTGAGCTGCAAAGTCTGGTTTATATGTGCAGTATAAAATCCATTTAGAGCACTAAACCATCATTTTGTAAAAAGACAAACCTTTAAATAATTTATAGCACCAGTAAATCTAGAGTGCCTGGTAGATTTATAAACAGTATTTAAAATATCACTTCAGATTAAAACCAGCGGCAAGAAGCCTACTTCCTTATGTCATAACAAACCAAGCTAAAGTACAATACTAGCAGGCCATCTAGTGACGACTCAAGGGTTAGGGAAAAATTAAATTAAAAATCCCTATTACTGCTTCTTCTATATTCTTGAATAAATAGATGCCAAATGAAGCAGGTTTAAAAAATGAAGATGCTTTGATCAAATGCCAAGAAATGCAGTCTTATATAAATGACTACATTACCTATCCCTATTACATTAAAAGCCAGACTGGAAAAAAATATATATAAAGACAATGAAGGGCCCATAACATTACACTAAAGTACCTGTGGTACTAAAGTACTCATCATCCCAAACACTCGATGTACAACATACTAAAAACATGTTTTTCTTGGACAATAAAACAAATACTTTATCTTACTAAAGCACATCCCAGGTAGAATTCATTGCAGAAGCGTCTCTCCAAAGTAATGCTGAGCATCAGATAAAAAAAAAAAAACTCCAGCCAGGTGTGGTGGCGCACGCTTGCAATCCCAGCACTTTGGGAGGTGGAGACCGGAGGATCCGGGTTCATGGCCAGCCTCAGCTCGCTCTCTCTCTCTCTCTCTCCCTGTCTCTCTCTCTCTCTCTCTCTCTACTTAGTGAGACCCTCCGCAACTTCAAGACCCGGTTTCAAAATAAAGTATAAAAAATAGGGCCGGGGGTGTAGTGCGGAGGTAGAACGCAACGCCCTTGGATTCAATCCCTGGTGCCTCAAAAAAAAAAAAAACTCCATTTATCAATTTTATTCCCATGGAGACAGCACTTCCCAAACACATTCCTTCCTGGAAATTCCCTAACCATACTCCCCTCTCTCTCTAATAAAAGGTCATGATACAATGGGAAATGCAAATATATTTGGTCTTTGTCCCCAGTACTGGACACAAAGCTCCTAAAATGCTTGGAATTCCGTAAGCAATAAGTTTCTTAGTTGGTATGCTAAGATGACTCTTGGTTAATGTCTCCTAGACAGCTCGAGGGTACGGATTGATCTCCAAGGAGACCAAGCCTTGACTAGAGGGATGGAACTTTCAACCTTACCCCTGCCCACCTCTGGGGAGGAGAAAGGGGTCAGAGATTGAGTTCAGTGGCCAATGATTTACTTATTCATGCCTACATTACTTATTCATGCCTACTTATTCATGCCTACATCCCAGCACCTCCATTAGGGGAAAAAATTCACCTATACAAGGGCATTGGAAGAGCTTCTGGGTTGCTGAACAGGTAGAGGAGCTGGGAGGGCAGCAGGCCTGGACAGAGAGCATGGAAGCTCTGCTCCCCTCCCCACCTGCCCTATGCCTCTCTTCCATTTGGGCATTCCTGAATTTATAATAAACCAGCAATAGTAAATGAAGCACATTCCCAGGTTCCATGAGTCATTCTAGCAAATTATCAAAGCTGGTGGGAGGGGGACAGCCTGAATTTGTCATCAGCAGAAAAGCAGGTGGCCTGGCACCTCACTCATGGCTAGCATCTGAAATAGAAGCAGGCTTACGGGACTGAGCCATTAACCTGTGTCTCGGCTAACTCCAGACAGTCAGAGTCAGAACTGGATTGAATTAATGGATGCTCAGATGACGTCAGAGATTAAAGACTTGGCTGGCCTGACGGGAGGAGGGGGGAGGCCTCAAAAGTCTAACAAAACTGAACCTGAAGAGGAGACAAATTTTTGTTAGCTTCTTTTAGAAATAAAGTTTTCACTATAATATATGGCATAATAACCCAAGTCACTCATTTACAACTCATTTAGGTTTTAGGACCCAAGTAAATCATAACCATCTGTAAGAATATGTCTTGGCTTTCCAAGATGTGGAATCAAAATAAAATGGAGTCACTTGTGTCAAACTCTAACAATAAACAAAGCAGAGAGGTCATGAAGGAGGGGATCTCATGCACCTATGTCTGAACAGGAACTGTCACAAGTGATTCTGCCAGACAAACAGCCTTGCACGAAGACCGCCGATGTCTGCAAGGACATCTGCCCAGCAATTGCCTACCAGCCTTGGGCTGATGCCACCTTGTTATTTACCCTTGTAGCCAAGAGTAATTGTTCCAAAATAACTTATATACCCCTCCTCATTTTACTATTAAAAATCCATCTCTCGCCAGGCATGGTGGCACACACCTGTAATCCCAGTACTTGGGAGGCTAAAATGGGATAATCATGGGCTCGAGGCCAGTCTCAGCAACATAGCAAGACCCTGTTTTAAAATAAAAAACAAAAAGGGCTGGGGGTATATTTCAAACATAGAATGACCCCAGGGGTTCAAGCCCCAGTACAAAAAAAAATTCTCATCTCACCCCTTTGCCTCCCTGAATATTCACAGTTAACTACGGCGCAAGTACTCCCATCACAAGGTTCATTTCCTAATAAACTCATCATCTTTGGAGAATCTCTCCTTTTGTTATTTTAGGTTGGCAAAGGTAAATTAAATAATCTACAAGCACTTTTCCTATTTCACACTATATAGGACAAACATTTCACACTAACCACAAACATGAGCTGCTGTTGGGTTTTCATTAGTTTCTCTCCATGCGCCCTAGAACCTGAGGTTCAACCATGTGAGAAAAACAGAGGATCTTTAAAGACATTTATTATGCAGTTAATATCTAATATCCCTATCAGTCATTCCGATATCTAGATTATTTCATGATTACTACTCAGGTAGTTACTTCTTGTTGCAATATCAAGTGTTGGTGTTTTTCTCACAATATGCACTTATGAGATAAAGTAGCTAGGGGGAGAACTCTTGGATTTCTACAATGTTAAGCCAAATCCTCTAACCCAGGAGTTTTCTAAGAAAGTTCTGTGCAGATAGGTATTACTTTGGGAATTTTTATAATTAAATGCTAAGGCTGTACCTGAGACTGGTGAAATTATGGGGGTGAGAGTACTAGGTACTGAACCCAGGGGCATTTTACCTCTGAGAGAAACCCCTAGTACTTTGTTATTGGGTTGTTGGGTTTATTTTTGTTTTTTGTTTTTTTTTGTTTTTTTTTTTTTTGCGGTACCAGGGATTGAACCCAGGGGCATTCTACCTCCGCACTACACCCCCTGGCCCTATACTTTATTTTGAAACCGGGTCTTACGAAGTTGCGGAGGGCCTCACTAAGTAGAAAGAGAAAGAGAGAGACAGGGAGGGGGGGAGAGAGAGAGAGAGAGATAGAGAGAGAGCGCGCACGCTGAGGCTGGCCGTGAACCCGGATCCTCCAGTCTCCACCTCCCAAAGTTCTGGGATTACAAGCGTGTGCCACCACGCCCAGCCCTTTTTTTGTAATTTTGAAACAGGGTCTCACTAAGATGCTGAGATTGTCCTTGAACCTACAATCCTCCTGTCTCAGCCTCCCCAAAACTGAGATTATAGGCGTGTACCACCATGCCTGGCTAGAAAAGCATACAATTGAAAATATTTTTCCAAGCCGGGCGTGGTGGTGGACGCTTGTAATCCCAGTACTTTGGGAGGCGGAGACCAGAAGATCCGGGTTCGCAGCCAGCCTCAGCTCTCTCGCTCTCTCTCCCCGTCTCTCTCTCTTTCTCTCTACTTAGTGAGGCCCTCCGCAACTTCGTGAGACCCGGTTTCAAAATAAAGTATAAAAAATAGGGCTGGGGGCGTAGCGCAGAGGTAGAACGCCCCTGGGTTCAATCCCCGGTACCGCAAAAAAAAAATATTTTTCCCAAAGAAGGGTGATGCCAAAAGAAAGAAATTGTATTAGAGGCATTTGCATTTCCTCTTTTGTCATTACTCAGCTTTAGGATAAAAACAAATAATTTTTCATAAGAAACTTTATGTGTCTAAATTAACATAACTAGAATCCCTTTCTGGATGAATATTTTGCTACATGGATCTTAAAATGTAATGAGAAGAGTTATGAAAGTAAAAGCCCAAGTATATGAAAATGACTGTGAAATTTTTAAGTGCAGAATCCAACACGTTCATGAGCAAAAGTCTTAACTTCTCCAGGATGTTTCATAGGTCTACTGTGTGAATAAAGTTAGACAGAATATAGAAAGTACTCAGTACAATCATCACTTGGAAACTACCATAGTAATTCAAGTGAATGGTGGCTGGAAGCTAACCTAGGGAAAAGGCCACTTCCCCCAGATAACAGTCAGATTAAATTCTTTAAAAAAAAAAAAAAAGCACAAAACCAGCTGGGTGTGGTGGCACATGCATATAATCCCAGTACTTGGGAGGCAGAGACAGGAAGATCACAGGTTCCAGGACAGCCTCAGCAACCTCATGAGGCCCTCCACAACTTAGTGAGACCCTGTTTCAAAAAAAATAATAATAAAATAAAATAGGACTGGGATTTGGCTCAGAGCTAAAATGCCTCTGGGTTCAATCCCCAGTACCACACACACACACACACACACACAAATCTTCTTCCCCATCAAAACAAAAAAAAAAAGACAGCCTGTATGTAGGTAAAGCTCCAAATGCAAACGATGCTACCCTCAGTAGGGCCCCCAAAGACATCAGGTATTGAAAGAAAAAATGGAGGAAGAAAAATACCTGCAGTATCCATCAAATATTAAGAGAGCTTAATAATCCCTTACAAATGTTTGAACTATCTGGAATTATCTGTAGTCCATAAAAGAGCCAGCCTGAAATTCAAGAGCCCCATAAAATTATATATAAAAGGTACTTATTTTTTGGAAGTATGTAAAATGCTTAAAATCATTAATTAGATACAAAAATCCCCAAACAAAATAAAACTACATATAGCTTTCTAACCTTAATATAATAAATCTCAAGTAAAAAAAAAAAGTTCAATGTACAAAAATGTATATAAAGCAATAAAGTAAAAAGAAAAAATACTGGAAACATAGTTCCAGTAAAAATAACACAGAATTGCCGGACGTGGTGGCGCACGCTTGTAATCCCAGTACTTTGGGAGGTGGAGACCGGAGGATCCGAGTTCGCGGCCAACCTCATTGCGCATGCGCGGGCGCACGTGATTTATCTCTCCTCTCTCCTCTCTCTCTCTCTCTCTCTCTCTCTCTCTCTCTCCCTGTCCCTCTCTCTCTCTCTCTAGTGAGGCCCTCTGCAACTTCGTGAGACCCGGTTTCAAAA
>PVJS01025769.1:0-27560 GCA_004027185.1 Glis glis
TATGTATATATGGATATATAAACATATATATAATGTTTCAATATATATGTATTATATATACAGATAATAATTATATATATGTATATTTCAATGTTTCTTTTATACAGAGAGTTTGGCTTAAAAGAAGTATTGTTTATCTAGTCTCCAGGAGCCTGATTGTGATTCCATCTGAGTAACTCTTTTTATAAGTTTGAGGCTACAGATTTATACTGATTTGCTATAAAAAGTATTAGTCCAAACTTTTCTGATTCCACTGGGCAAAGTCCACCCTCAGATACACATGTCAACACGTGACTCACATATTGCTCTACTTGTTAGAAAGGCAGTGTGGTGGGACCCAGAAGAGGCTTAGAGATGACCTGGGAACTGATACTCAGAAGAGTATTGATTTTTTCAATGCTGGCCTTGGTTGTCTCTGATGAATTCCAGGCTGCTCTACAAAATGAAAGAACCGCTTTAGGGCATCTGAAACAGAATACAAAACAGAATTGGGGGTGAATCATTCATGTTTGTTCATAAGACTCTACTTCTGAAGTGAGCCTTTGTGACTATCTGCCACAGGTGAGAACTGTACCCCCTTTTGTTTTGTGGTTAGCCTCTCTCCACCTCTTCAGTCTTCTTCACATGTTGGCTTCCTCTTGAGGACCCTGCACAGAACCACTGATTTTCCTTGAGGAAAGACACAAAGATATGTAAATGCGAAGTTTCATGATATTAACAGTCACATCTGACTGCTTACAAGGAAGCACCTGCTAGGTAGGCCAAAACAATACACAATATGTGCAGAATTAAAATTTGGCATTAACTTTAATGAATAAATTAAGGGTTTTGAGAATATATAAAAGTGTTGATTACTGTAAGATGCATAATTGGGTCATAAGGCATGTCCTGAAATGTCTTAATCACGTCAGTCTTCGATTAGCATTGCATTTATACCCAAAAAAGACTCATTAAAATTAATAAAGGTTGGTCTTGATTGACTCTGTTAGGACTATTTCATTCAGGGTAAAACTAAAGTGAAACATTCTACTATGGTGACTCTAAATACCACATGAAAAACAATTGGAATTTGTGGGGCTTATTTTTCCCTACATAAGTCATGCTTGGTCTTTTCTAATACAGAATCACTTGAGTAAATATCACTTTAATATTTCATATTTTGGTTTGTTTAATTTTGATGACATTCAATTCAATTCATTAAACTTTCTGGAGCCTGATTGCTCCAGTCAGCATTCTCACAGCCATAATCTAAAGACCTGACCACATAACTTAGAGGAAAGAAGATTTATTTTCTTACAATTTCAGGTTCAGTACACAGGGGCTGAGGCCAGGGACCATGAATCTCAGGACATGACAGCGGGAGGAGGAGAGAAGGAGAGTACATTGACTGTGCTCCTCACATCATGGAGGCCAGAAGCAAGAGAGAAAGCAGGAAGAGGAGGATCCATATACAATCCCCAAGGCTGCACTGCCAGGGATCCATCCCCTCTAGCCATACCCTACTGGCCTGGGTCTCCACCCGGATAAATCCATTATAATGGATTTACATTATAATGTAATTATAACCCTCAAGATTATTACAACCCTCAAGAATTACAACCCTCAAGACTCAGTTACATAAACTCCAAACATTAATAAATGAGCTCTTTAGGGGACACTCTATCTAACTATAACATTCTACTTCTGGCCCCTAAAGAGCTCATGCCCAGCTCAGAATGCAAAATGCATTTAGTCTTCTTCAAGAGTTTCCACAATCTTAACAGTTCCAGCATCACTGAAAAGTCCCAAAGTCCGAAGTCTCCTTGTATGCCCTTGTAAAAGACAATGAAGATCAAAATAAAAAGAAAATTAAATGCATCCAATATACAATGGCAAGGTGTAAACATTTGCATTCCCAAAGGGAGGAAGAGGGCCACAGAAAGAAGGGATGGGACCAAAACAGTAATGAAATCTGGCAGGGCAAGCATTTGATCTTGCAGCTCCTCTTCTGGCATCCAGGGCACATGGTGGTAGAAGCGATCTCCAAGGGGCCCTGGCAGCCCCGCTTCTGCAGCCTGGCTGACTGCAATGAGTAGTTTACTGCCTCTTCCAGCCTAGTTCCAATGGCTCCCAGATAGCACCCTTTCCTTGCGGCTGTTCCACGTTTCTGATGTTTCTAAATCTCGAGGATCTTTCTTGCAACCTTGGCTTCACTGGCACAGCTTCACAAAGTGCCCCATTTGGGGTTACTTGCGCAGATTCCAATCCTGCCACATGTTGACTGGATTCCCAGGCCTTCCTTTGAAATCTTGGGGGGAAGCCTCTATGGCCCCCATTTTCTAGCAAAGCCAGTATTATGTGGGCTCCAAGATGGGCCACCAACAGAAAGGCAGTCATGCCCTCCTGGGCCTGCTCCATCCAGGCCACCACTGGCCCCAAGTCCATCTGCTGCCTCCATCATGGCCATTGCTGGTCCCACCTCCATCACAGCCACCACTTGCTTCCTCCTTCCTTTTAGCCATCTTACTTCCTTCCATGACATCATCTCTCTGAGCCCTGGCTTTACACATGCTTTTCTGGCCAAACTGCAAATCTTTAAAGTCTCTTTGCTTTACTTTTCTGCTCCCAAAATTTGGTGTACAGTTCACTGAACACAGACATCAATATCCATAATGCAATTTGGATATATTGCTGTTTTGTTATTTCCTCTGCCAGTTTATTTAGCCCATCATCTTTAAATTCAGCCTCAAACAAAGTTTCAGGACATGGGTAAAATGTGGACAAGTTCTTTGCCAAAGTGTAACACATGTGGCCTCTACTCCATTTCCTTATGGATTGCTCTTTGCCATCCAAAATCTCCTGAGCACAGTCTCTGCCATCCGCCTTTCTAGCCACATTCTGGCCCTTCCAATTTCCTCTCACAAACCAGTTTCAAAGAGTCACAATCCACATGGTCAAATTTAGATATAGCAGCAGCCCTACTTCCCTGGTATCATTTTCTGTTCTGGTCAGCATTCTCACAGCCATAATCTAAAGACCTGACCATGTAACTTAAAGGAAAGAAGATTTATTTTCTTATGATTTGGGGTTCAGTCCATGTGAGTCTGGGGACCGTGGATCTCAGGGCATGGGGGTGGGAGGAGAGAGGGAGAGCACATGGGCTGTGCTCCTCACATCATGGAGGCTGGAAGCAAGAGAGAGAACAGGAGGAGGAGGAGGAATCACATATAATCCCCAAGGCTGCACCCCCAGATATCTACCCCCTCCAGCCATACCCTACTGGCTGGGATTATAACCCTCAAGACTCAAGTATGTCAACTCCAAACATTAATAAAGAAGCTCTTTAGGGAACATTTTATATTTAACTATAACACTGATATATTTTGTTTGTGAAGTGAGTTGGGCAGATAGATAAATTTCTGGTGACCAATATCTTTTTGAATATACTATTCTCATATTTTAAAGAAATATTTGTGTAAAATATCCTAGACATTAGGCAATGTGATCATTGCCAATGGGAATGTGGTGCCATGGGACATAGACATGAGTCATGATAGTCCCTACTCTCCGGCAGCTCACAATTTGGCATCAGAAAGAAGCAAACAAGACAGGTGTGGTGGCACACACCTGTAATCCCAGTACTTGGGAGGCTGAGGCAAGAGGATTGCAGGTTTAAGGACAGCCTCAGCAATGTAGTGAGACTCTTGACAACCTAGAGAGACACTGTTTAAAAAGAAAAACATATAAAGGGCTGTGGGTCTATGTAGAATGCCCCTGGCTTCAATCTCTAGTACCACAAAGAGAGAGAAAGAGAGAGAGAGAGAGAGAGAGAGAGAGAGAGGGAGAGAGAGAGAAGCAAACAAAAAATAACCATCTCTACAACTCAGAAATTGAGCAAACATTTAGAGAGGTACCAACTACATGCTATAGGGAGGACTGGAGAAAGGTATCACACCCAGTTTCAAGGATCAGGCTGTATATTAAGGTGATAGTGTCATTTGAAATGGGTATTGAAGAATGCATAAGATTTTGATATGTTTAGAGGGCAGTGAGGAATAAAGAACTTCCACCTGTAGCATACAAAATCATGGAGAGATGGAAAAACGGGATGTTCGGGAAATCTACAGAATTTCCTTCCAGTTTGATTTGAATGCAAGACATGAGTGCAAGGAAGTAAGCTAGAAATATAGTTTGAGGCCCCATTATGAGAAACCTCAATAGCCAAATTGGGAATTCAAACTTTAGACAAAAAGAGCTATTAAAAGTTTTTAAATAAAAGGGCCGGGCGTGGTGGCGCACGCTTATAATCCCAGTACTTTGGGAGGCGGAGACCGGAGGATCCGGGTTCGCGGCCATCCTCAGCTCTCGCTCTGTCTCTCTCTCTCTCTTTCTCTCTCTCTCTCCTTAGTGAGGCCCTCCGCAACCTCGTGAGACCCGGTTTCAAAATAAAGCATAAAAAATAGGGCCGGGGGCGTAGCGCGGAGGTAGAACGCCTCTGCGTTCAATCTCTGGTACCGCAAAAAAAAAAAAAAAAAATTTTTAAATAAAAATGGAAATTAAAAGAATGATTATTCTGGCTAGGATTTGGAGAGATGAAATTGGTTAAGAAAGAGTAAGGATAAAGAAAACTGGGAGGAACCTGAGAAGCAATACCATTCAGCAAGTGGAAATATTTGTTAGGTATTCACCAAGGGCTAGGCAGTGTTGTATACAGTGCTTATCCTTTGTTGGACGTAGGAGAGACAAAATGTGTTGATTAATTTTTAATATCCATTTAACTTCTAGGGGGGATAATAGATGTGCCTTTACTCTGTACTTTTTGAGAAAAAATTTTATTTCAATACTTGAAACCCAGAGAAGAGGGTCAAGTCTGAATAATCAATAGTAAAACTTGAGATAAAGTTCATCTGAAACAGGAAGGTATGTTTGACTTCTAGGGTTTCTAGTGGCTGGAATTTCCACTATCTTGTTGAAATAAGAACATTTTCCTTGCCGGGCGTGGTGGCGCATGCTTGTAATCCCAGTACTTTGGGAGGCGGAGACCGGAGGATCCGGGTTCGCGGCCAGCCTCAGCTCTCTCGCTCTTTCTCTCTCCCTGTCTCTCTCTCTCTCTCTCTCTCCTTAGTGAGGCCCTTGGCAACTTCGTGAGACCTGGTTTCAAAATAGAGTATAAAAAATAGGGCCGGGGGCATAGTGCGGAGGTAGAACGCCCCTGCGTTCAATCCCAGGTACCACAAAAAAAAAAAAGAACATTTTCCTTACTTAGCTTATGTTCATGCCTGAGGCTATAGGGAATTTAAAACATTCTCTAGTTATCACTCTAACTAGATCTAGTTTTGACTCTAAACCAGATTTCTCAAAGTAAGGTCCATAGTTTGATGAATCAGCATCTCTGGAAGGAGCAGATTTCTGCTTCCAATTGCAAAAGACCATTGTTACTATGGTAACAAGAAAGAAAAACAGATCATATAAAAATCATGCTTTTCTGTCAGTCTATGAAGAAAACAAGGCAGACTTAATTGACTGAGTTTGAGAGAGGGAGGAGTCCTTTATAAAAAGAATTGAGAGATTCATACCAGAGAGAAAGTGTCTGGTTTGGGTGTGTCCATGTGGAACATTGACATGACAAATTAAGAGACTTTACAGGAATGAGGAGAAATCAGCTGATCTTATAATGACACTGTGTTAGAATGAATTGGTAACTGGACATAACCAGACTCAGCCAATTGCATTCCTTTAGTCCATCTCCTCCCACCAGATTTTTTTTTCCAGGGATGTGTAGAGGAGGGGATAGAAAGCAGACGATTTTCTTGTGCAAGCTTGCACATTTTCATAGTATTTAGAGTCTGAGATTCTTCTGAATTTGAATTAAAAGATGAACCAGAGGTATCTGAAAATGTGGCCCAACCCCATTCCCATTTCAAATACTATAAAAATGCAAGAGATAGATCCTTGAGAGCTGTTGCAAGAAGTTGAAAGCTGGGCTAGTAAGTGAACTCAATCTAATTAATACCACAGCCCAGCCCCAGCTGAACAACTCTTGGAATTCCGTGAATGTTCAGCCTCCCCACCTTAACTTTCAGACATAGGGGAAAGACTTCACTTTCAGAAAACAAGACTAAGTAAACATAACAATACTCTATTCTAATAGTCTATTAGTCTTCACTGTCCTTTTTTACACATTGTATAGAATACAACAAAAAATTACAAGACATGTGAAAAGTGCACCTGTGCCTGGACCCCCACCTAGAGCAGCTAAATCAGAATCTGTGAAACTTTTAGTTGAAAGAGATTGTTAGAAAGGAGGGATTCACATGCGATAGAAAAGAAGAAAGATAATAGATATGAGAGGGTCAAAATGGTCCTCTGACATAAAAGTTGGAGAGGTGAGATTAGTTAGGGAAGAAAATGCAAAGCATTAAATGCTTCCAAAGAGAAGGAGCAGGATGTAAACTAAGATAGAAATCATACTGGCCTGGCTCTTTAGTGTGATAGTTTGAAGATTACTTCTCTTAAAATGTCTTTCTTCTGGGGCTAGGGATATAGCTCAGTGGTGGAGTGTGTGCTTAGTATGCATGAGGCCCTGGGTTCAATCACCAGCATTAGAAGAAAAATAGCCTTCTCCAACTGGGTTAGGCCATCTCTAATAACAATAATAAATCCCCTAATGCTTGGAAGATTAGAAAATCCCAGTAACAAAAGAGAAAGAAATAATTTCTTGTGGCTAATTGTACTTTATCAAGCTATTAATTTTAAGCAGAAAACTAATGTGGTAGGCTGCAAGGAATAGAGAATTAAGCAGATGCTCAATGATAACTTGCAGGAGAAAATTCTATTTGAAAAAGCAATGAATATTTCCTCTGTTATCCTATTGAAACAGATGTTCTGCCTAATCTGCATTCACTTTACTTTCTATCTTATCTTTGACCTTTTCTTTGAAGGCATTCATGGAAGAGAATGTCAGTATTTACCTACCTGCTGTGCCTCCATCTGTCTAAGCAGTGCATGGATACACACAAATTATATTTCCTTTGTATGACTTTGAATGACAGAAGCGTAACCAAGACTTCACAGGCATAGAATGATCGGATATTATCTCTTTAGTCCCAGTATAAACTATAACATCATCTTACATCTGGACAGTTTATGCTAGGAACAGGTGCTTTCAAACATTTCAAACTAGAAACCCTGATTTCCAGAATCTGTAGAGGTTTTTCAAAACATATTTTTGTGGGGGGGCACATTTGGCTATTTTGTTATGAATTTTCTTTACTTGGAAAGGGAGGCCGATAGGGCAACAGTGACTATTTGTAATATGTGTTGGTTATTTCAATTATTAGGTCAAATTATACCTCTTGTTTATATTCTTAGGTTTCTGTTGATGATTTGGGGTATAAAGCTCAGACTTAAAAGAGCGTGGTCTCTTTCGGATTTACTTTATTGTTTAAATATCTTGGTAATTTTACAGGTGGACAGAGACCTAAGGCAGATAAAACATCCCTGATATGTTCTACCATATCTCTAGAATTAAGATATATTTCTTGTTCATAGATGGTTTGGGGTACTGGTTTATTAGTTGGAGTAGGGAAGGAGAACTTGCAACTTAGATCGTTTAAATCAGAAAAGTTAAGAAGCTAAAGTGCTACTACCAAGTATAGGAGGCATCCGGGGGCTTCTGCCAAAGAAAGATATTAACATTATCTATGGGAACATTTCCAAGATGGTCTGATGATAGGATTTATGGCATAAACAAATTTAGGTTTTTAGCACATTGTTTATCTCTTATAGTATGTTTTGGAAATATAGACTTCCTCTTCTAGAAAAGGGCAATAGATTTTGGAGTTGTAATTGATATCATCTTTACACATTTTGGGTATAATTACTCCGAGTATTGCTCCATTTGGTAAAAATGGTATAATGAAATAAATCCCTGAAGTCCTCCTGTCCTAAATACCTGTCTATGTAAAACCAAATGCAAACGGCACAAAGTATAGTATTTATTATTATTACAGCATAACAAATTACATTACACTTTTGTGGCCTAAAACAACAAATGTCTATTGTCTTACAGATTCCTAGTCAGTAATCCAGCAATGACTTTGATGAGGGGTTATTGTTCATCGTCTCTTTGTAAGGTTATATTTAAGATGTTGCTGTGGCTTCTGTCGTCTGACGGCGTGACTGAGGCTGCAGGGTTAACTTTCAAGACTGAAATTTTAGAACTGAAAAATATAATACATGGAATTAAAAAATTCACCAAGTGGGCTTAATAGCAGTCAGGAAATGATGACAGAAGTTGGTAGAATGGATTTAAAAGAAAAACATGACCCAATTATATGCTATCTAGTAGAAACTGACTTCCAACAAAATGATGTAGGAAGGTTGAACATGAAAGAATAAAAACAGATAAACTAGACAATAATTAAAATAAGCTGGGATGTTTATATTAATGTGATACAAAGTAGATTTGGGGACAAAGAGGAATGTCAAATAATGTTTAAAAGTCCCTTCAAGAAGAGGATATAATAATTCTAAATGTATATATACACACAACAGAACTTCAAAATTTATGAAGCCAAAATGACAGAACTAAAAAATAAATAAATAAATCTATAATCCTATTTGGAGACTTCAATACCTGGGTTTCAATAATTGATAGAACCACTAGACAGAAAATCAGCAAGAATGTAGATGAATTCAACAAGACTGTCAACCAGTGGTATCTAATTGGCATCAATAGTATATCACGCAAATAGCATCAGAATTCACATTCTTCTTGTTTGCACACAGAACATTTACCAAGGTAAACCACATCCTCAACTATTAAAAAGAAAAAGAAAACAAATTTAAGAGGTGAAAGCATAAAAAAATATGTTCTCTATAATGGAGATGAACTAGAAACCAATGCCAGAAAGATAACAGAAAAATCTCCAAATACTTGGAAAATAAAGAACATGCTTCAAGCATTCCATGGGTCAAATAGGAAGTCTCAAGGGAAATCAATTCAGTAAATCTGGTGTGGGTCCAAGAATTTGCATTTTCGTAAGTTTCCAGTAGCTGCTGTTGCGGCTGGTCTGCGATAGTGGTAGGGCAGAGCAGCAAGGGACCACAGTGTGAAGACCATGCAGTTCCTTCCCATCTAGGTACCCTGTTCACAATCAAGCTAGATTTCACTCCTTTTAAACATTTCTAATGGTTGCTCTAAATTTACAGTGTGCATTTTTAACTCGTTCAAGTCCACCTTCAATTAAGACTATATTGTTCCTCTCCTCTGCACATCACACATGAAAAAGAAAGCATGACTAAATGGTGTTTTTCCAGGAAGAGATTATCTTCCTTCCTCCTTATCCACTCTGCCTTCCAGCTCCTTTCCCTGGGAAATCTGTAGTTGGTACAACAGTTAATTTATAATTGGCCTCCCATGAGTTTCTTCACTGATTTCTGCACTCTGAGCAGTTTTAAATTTGCTTCTGATTCTTAAAGGGAACAGTTCTCTGTCTCAAAACACACCTCACAATTGCATTTAAAATGTTTAGGCTGAGGCAGGAGGAGGAATTCTGGGTTTCTGACCATGCTTCAGACTTGACCTGGGTGAGGGTTACTTGGGCATAGTCCCATTGTAATAACTCATTCCTGATTTGTGCATTTTCCTATGTATGTGACATTGCAATCTTAAAAGATTATAAAGCACCTAGGTATGGTGGTGCACGCTTATAATCCCAGTACTTGGGAGGCTAAATCGGAAGGATTGCAAGTTGTAGTCAGTCTCATCAACTTAGAGAGACCCTCAGCAACATAGTGAGACCCTGTTTCTTTTTTTTTTTTGCGGTACCAGGGGTTGAACCCAGGGGCGTTCTACCTCCGCGCTACACCCCCGGCCCTATTTTTTTATGCTTTATTTTGAAACCGGCTCTCACGAAGTTACGGAAGGCCTCACTAGGTAGAGAGAGAGAGAGAGAGAGAGAGCGAGCTGAGGCTGGCCGCGAACCCGGATCCTCCGGTCTCCGCCTCCCAAAGTACTGGGATTACAAGCGTGCGCCACCGCGCCAGCCTTGTGAGACCCTGTTTCAACATAAAAAAATAAAAAGGGCTAGGAGTATAGTGCAGAAGTAGAATGTTCCTGAGTTCAATCCCTATTACCAAAAAAAAATTATAAAGCAAAAAATATAATTGAGTGGAACATATGTTTTTTTCAAAAGGATTATTACTGTTTATTTTTTCTATATATAATGTAGATAATAATTACAGTCTGAAACAATAAGGGCCTCCTGGAGCTTTGACAGATATTTCTTGGTTTTAAAAAGGCCACAGGTCCTTTAAAACCTTTTATATTGGAGTTAATCATGGAATCCCCAAACATATTGCAAATTAAGTCTGATTCTGCCTGGTTTCCAGCCTCTGCAAACTTGCTTTCCTCACAGTTGGAGTGCTTGACCTTGTTTTTTCATGACAGTCTGTCAAAGACACTTGAACTTATTTCTAAGCAGGAGAGATTTAAGATTAAATGTTTTGGGGTTTAGAATTTGGTTTCTCTTGGGGTTACTCTAGTTCTGATCACGTACCCCAGTTCTGAAGCCTTGACTTCTATCTTTTTTACCGGGCCTAACTTTTCTTTACTTTGTGACTTACCACTTATTCTCCTCCTTGAAGGACGGGAGCCCTACCTTTCTGGGCTCCATTTTCCCCTGCTTCCTTAGTCTCTGCCATTATTTATCTTAATCTTGGCCTGGTATTTGGTCTCGTGCTACCGCCCAACAAGCCCTTTTGATCCCACAGATAGTAAGTTCTCAAGCGTGATCTTTTCACAAGTTGCTTGCTGCCTTTCCGAATAACTTTTCTACGGATATCCTTTGCTGGTTTTCCTTGTCTCTAATACTAATTACTTTCTTTTTTTCTACCTGTTGTCTCTTTCCAGACCTGTTCTTGACATGTCCATTTGTAGTCCTGGACTTCTTCCTAGGTCCTACTTGGTCACAGAGTGTATAAATAGTGAACATCAAATGGGAAGAATCTTGAAGTAGATGTATAAAACTTTCCTTCTATAGATAAGAGACTGAGACTCAGCTAGGGTTAGGGTTAGGGTCCGTCTAGCTGAGTATATGGCTGGATAATACTTTCAGATATTATCATAAAACATTTCCAGGAATATTTTCCTTTCACCCCTGGTTTCATGCTTTGGAAAACACCCAGATGTGTGGACCTGGATTCAGTTCCATGGACTTGTGCACTTTCCAGCAGCTAAAACATCTCAGTCCCCAAGGCATTACAGAAATCCCCAGAGAACTGGTGTTTTGGTAGCACCGTGGAGCTGGCAGAGAGGTCGCATTGCATACCTCCATTCTGGAGGATTTGGCAGGAGCCATGGATTTCAGCAGCTGTGCCAGGACGTGCCCAGACGGGATCACCCACAGCTGAGTGGGTACCAACCCTGTATGCTCAGTGACCAGCAGGGTGTGAAAGACCTCAGAGAAGGCCAGCAAGGACTCAGAGGACAGCATTTGGGAGAAATCTTCTTCCTACTCATGCCAGAGTATGGGTCAGCCTCTCATTACCACCTTGAGAACAGAGGGAAGGTTTTGAGAGAAGGAAAAACAATCACCCATGAACCTGATAGGAAATTTGAAAATTTATTTGTCTTTTTGGAGATTAAACCCAGGGGTGCTATACCTCTGAACTACATCCCCAGCCCTGTTTTAATTTTTAATTTTGAGATGGTCTCACTAAGTTGCCGAGGCTGGCTTCATTCGAACTTGAGATCCTCCTGCGAGGATTATGATCAGGTGCGACTGTGCCTGGTGAGAATTTGAACTTTGAATAAACTCAGGTTTTAGTGAATAGGTTTAGAATGGATAAAAATGAACGGCTGTTAGTGAGTTTAATATTTTCTTTTCTTCTGTAATCAAAATGATAATTGAAGAGCAAATTGGGATCAATTCCCCAAAAAATGAATTTGTGATATTTTGCATATCAGCCTCTAAGGACATTTTCACAGACTGGGGGAAAAGGTTGAGGGGAACATTGTGTGAAACATGGGGACCTGGGTATGGGCCCCAGGTAGGGGACAGCAAAAGAGGTGAATCATGAGAAAGAATAGGAGACTCCGCAGATATGAACAGCTCATGTAGACAGGCACTGTGGATCTCTCAGGATAGGGCTAGCCTGGGTGGACAGCTGACCACCAGCATGTTGCTTTTAACTGCAGTCTTGGATCCAGGAACGGTAGCACAACTCAGGGTTGGAAATTGCTTCCCACTACTCTAGAGAGGGGGTTTAGACCCAAATTAAGTCAACATGGAGAAAATATAGAGGTGGGATTTGATGTGTCCTTGGTGGTAGCTTCATACCAGCAATGGTTACCTAGCCATATACAAAGCTCACTGGCAGACCCAGAGGCAGAAGAGCCACCTCTTCTGCCAGACGCTCTAGCTTTTAGATTGAACGATACCCTCTAACTTCCAGACTAGTGCTTTCCTACTACACCGTAATATGTCTATTTCAACTTCTGATAATTGCAACAGTTTTTTTTTTCTCTTTTAATCGAGACTCCTTCTGAAGGGAGATTAAAATAGAAAGATAAAGGCAGAAGTGTCTCAGACCATTCTAATAGAAACTTTTATCCAGCCTTGACTAATTGGGGCTTTGATTGGCAGAGGTACAGGAGTTACTTTGGATGTATAAAATGTGTTGTCTGTAGCTTGACCCCAGCTGATGTTTTTCTACTGAGTTCTAGTCGTGAGAATTCTGAAATGGAGCTTCTGCCCAGCTCGGGACTCTGCCACAATCCCCACCTTCCCAGGAGAAGAGCACAATTTGATGAAGATTTATTAAAACAATGAACTTGAAATAATTATGGATCTGTACCATATGTCATCCCACGTTACAGAAATGTGCATCTTCTGGTCTGTTGTAGTGGAAAGAGCACAGGCGGTAGTGCCAGAAAGATCTGGAAGTTTTCCAGCCTCTCTCTCTTTGTCACGGTGTGACCTCTGGAAAATTACTTCATGTTTGTGAGCCATGGTTTTCTGTTCATAAAATGGGGATAAGGTTAATTTTCCTTGGATGGCATTGTGGGTTATAAGTATCATAGGTTAGGCGGTGGCCCTCTAGGACGCCCCTTTCTTCTTAGATGGGACACTGAAGTATCTTACTTAGCTATTACCTTGGTTTTCTAGGCCTATTGTGGACCACACCTCTTCTCCAAATTCATTTCTCATTTTTTCTTTGTTGAGATATAATAGTAATATCAGCCGGGCGTGGTGGCGCATGCTTGTAATCCCAGTACTTTGGGAGGCGGAGACCGGAGGATCCGGGTTCGTGGCCAGCCTCAGCTCTCTCGCTCTCTCTCTGTCTGTCTGTCTCTCTCTCTCTCTCTCTCCTTAGTGAGGCCCTCTGCAACTTCGTGAGACCCGGTTTCAAAATAAAGTATAAAAAATAGGGCCAGGGGTGTAGCGCGGAGGTAGAACGCCCCTGCGTTCAATCCCCGGTACCGCAAAAAAAAAAAAAAAAAAGAGATATAATAGTAATATCAACACGGTCTTGTTCTATTCTGGAAAACATTTATATTCATTAAGTTGACTCTGTGTCTCTTTCCTCCTTTGTGGTAGGTGGAACATGGCACTTATTCTCATAAGGTATCCACATTCTATTCCCTGAAGCCTGTGAATATGTTTAAGTGCACGGAATGAAGATTGCTAGTCATTTGATCCCAGATAGGGTCAAATTGCTAATCCTTTGATCTGAAAACAGGGAGTGTCCATTGAGATGGGCTCAATGTAGTCTCAAGTTTCTTCAAATGTGGGAAAGGAAGGCGAATCAGAATCAGAGAGCGATTCAAAGATGCTACGCTGTTGGTTTTGAAGATGGAGGAGAGGGCCATGAGCCAGGAAATGCAGGTGGCTTCGAGCTACCAGAAAAGGCAAAGAAAGGTTCTCCCCTAAAGCCTATGGGAGGAATGTATTCCCAAGGAAACTTTGATTGCAGCCCTGTGAGACCCATTTTTAACTTATGACCAACCTCCGGGAACTGTCATATATATACACTAAAGTCATGTTGCTTTAATCCCCAAAGTTTTAAACAGTGGTAATTGGTTACAGAACAATAGAAAAGTTATCCACCTCCTTTCCTTGTTTTGTTTTTTATTTTTTTTGGGGGGTGATGGGGGACACTGAAGTTTCACCACCATGTTCCTTCTGATGCTTTGTAGGTGCTAAAAGTGCTGTTTATTTCTCCTCTCTCCCTTCTGTGAGGCTGATGTTTAAGCTTCTTTCTTCAGTTATTGAACCATTAAACCCTTTAGAGAAGGATAAATAAGAGAGTGATTATTATATTTCCTGAACTATTTGATACTGTGCTATAGTTAGGCACATAGTCAGGGACCTGGCTTGAATTTGAATACACATTCCAAGTGAATAACTTAAGGAAGTTTTAATAACAGGATTAATCATGAAACTATGGGCAGAGTGAGGGAAATCTGATAATGCAGATCTTTGGAGGCTATCCTTGGGAGATGAAGTTACCTCCTTAGGTCTTGAAGATGTGAGCAAAAGAAGGAGTGCTTACCACAATCCAGAGGAGAGAAAATGAGAGAGGGAGAGATGTAAGAAGGGAAGGAGGGAGAGTGAAACATTCCCTCCA
Source organism: Glis glis (assembly GCA_004027185.1). Taxonomy (NCBI): domain Eukaryota; kingdom Metazoa; phylum Chordata; class Mammalia; order Rodentia; family Gliridae; genus Glis; species Glis glis. The sequence goes on from PVJS01025769.1 coordinate 14,614, forward strand.
GCAGTAAATATATAGAAGGTTGCTGTGATTTGTTGAGAGATAAAACTATCTTGTAGCCACCCAGCAGGGAGAGATGAAGGAACAGAGCCCAGCCTCACTCTCCTCTCTTCCTTCCATCACCTGTTAGGGCTCCCTGCTGGTTCAACTCTGCCAGAACTTAGAAGAGGACAGCCATGACAGTCATTCTCCAGGGACAAAGTACATCCTGGAGAATTTGGAAGAGCAGATCTAGAGAGGCAAACAGAAGACATCAGTTCATAGTAGGCACTCAATAAAGTGTTCTGCATTAAATAAGGACATTTGAAGCACCCATGCCTGGTAAATAAAATTCACCCATAGGGATATGGGATGACTTGAGAACAGGCAGGACAGAAGATTATCTTACCAGAAAATTCAGTGCTTAACTCTGTATCCGATGCTCAAATGAGCCGATGAATGCATTTATGTTGATGGGTGTGTTACTAGCTGGGATTGAGTGGAGAGGCAGACAGTGGAGGGATAATTCCTACAACTCTGTAATTTGGATATTCTAACCATTTTATAGGTGAACTGGATATTGGATTCAACAAACATTCGTTGAATTCTTGTTATAGCCAGGCACAGAGGCCTGCACAGGGGTGGCAAAATAAATAAGGTGTAGTAGTGTATGACTTTTGAGGGTGACTGCCATCTTAAATACTGACCTAATAGTTGGTACAGGATATTTTGAAATTGGTGGAGATCCTATAGATTTCAGTGTACCCCTTTTTCTAGCCCCTCCAGTTGAAAGAAGGAAAGAGAGGACAGAAAGAAAAGAAAAGAAAAGGAGAAAGGGAAAGAAAGAGAAGAAAGGAAGGAAAGAAGGAAGAAAGAGATGCTTGTGTTGTTTTGCATTTAATTCTATTTAGGGTTGAATTGGCAAGTTGTCATTCAAAAAGCGTTCCTTTCTCTTCAGGCTCTAAACCTGCAGGGGACTAACCAGACAAATGTGGAAAATCAAAATGTAGTCCCTGAATTTGAAAAGCAGTCCAGCGAAATCAAATCAAGTAGAAGTCCATCTGGCTCTCCGTGACGCGGTGCCTGTGATTTCTCTCAGGTGTACGATGCACCTGAGTGGAAATGTGAGCACTAATTGCTTGTTTCCTGCCAGTCTTCTTGATTCCTCTGGGCCTTTGAAGAAAATAAAAATTATACATACCTCTCAGGAATAGAATCCATCTGGTTAGAGGAAAATGACATTATCTCTCAGCAGACTTAAAAGATTTTAAACTACAACTGCTGAAAAACTTGGGCAGAGTACCTCTAAGCAGACCCCAGAGGAAAGGGAAAGGTTATACAAGTAAACTTCTTGTCATCCTTTCTTGTGGAGGACTGAGCTAAGAATATCCAGGCGTTGGAGATCCCTGGGTGATCTGTAGGCCAAATCATTACGTTACTCAATCCTTTGAAAAAAGAAACCATCAGTTGTATATGCACTTGTTTTTAAAGAATATTGAATCTTCAAAACTAAGTCAGCATTTATTAGAAGGAGTTGGGCATCTTCTTCAAAATATGAACAGTGCATCCCTGCTGATCCTACCCTCTGGGGATGGGGGACCAACAGGTATAGGGAAAGGAGGCTCCTTGGGCAAAGGACGGCAGAAACACACAAAGAATTACTGTGACCGTCTCATTCCCAACTCCCTATTACATTTGCCTGATATTTTATGGTTTCCTCTGACAACCACATCTATGGTTTCATTTAATCCTTTCAATAGTCTTGTGAAGCAGGGAGAATTTTATTATTTTTTTTTGGTCGACTTCTCCTTCAGTTTCACCCCTCTCGTTCAAGCTCCACACTTCAGTGAGAGTAATCTATTTAACATGTACATTTTATCAACTCTATTCCTGCTCAATTATTTTCCTAAATAGCTTCTCATTACTTTTAGCATAAATACCACCTTTCTCATAGGACATAAAATGTCCGTGATAATCTGGTCTCTGTGAACTTGCCTGGTCCAATCTCCCACCCTCCTCCCATCGTAGATGAAGCATCAAAAATATTGATTTCTCATTTGCTCTATTCATATCATAATCTCTTTAAAAACTTGGCCTACAAGGCCTCCCAGCCTTTATGCCCGGTTAATCCTCATTCATTTAGTTATGTCTCTGTCCAATGAAAATTCCCATATTCATGGCTGATCCCAGCAGACAGACTTAGAGTTTTCTTTTGCTTCTATATGTTTCATTCATTTTAATGTTTATTTATTTTTATGTCCGATTTCTTACCATAATATAATTTCTTGAAGGACAGGAAGAGTGCCATTTAATCTTTGTTCCCCCAGACTGAGTTCAGAGCTTGGAAGATGAATGGATAGATGCCTAAAAGAATTCCTATTCATGCTACAGAGTAACCTTGTTGACCGGTTCTGTGTGTCTTTACCCAGCCCCGGCTGAGATGGTAAACCTCAGGCAGGCACAGCCTGATAGATAGCACCTGCCTTTCTCCCCTGGGGCCTCCTTGTTGCTACCAATAATGAATAGTAATCACCCTCTTATTTATTCTTATTCCTTTTCTTTCACTCTTTCCTGCCCAACTAAATAGTGTATATATGATAATCAAAGAGTAAAACACAAGCGGTTGGTATAAGCATTTCTTTTTGGAAAACTCAAACTCAGTTATACTTGGTGATTGATAAAGAAAGAACTTAGTTGTTGCTTCATCAATGTGTGTTAAAAGAATGAACACAACAGAACAGAACTTCCAAATGAATATTTATATCTTACCATAATTATCATATTCCTGCCCCTCAATTTTGGAGATTATGAGCAATCACAATTGCAGAATGTTGATCCACAATGTCCAGTAGGAAGAGAAGGGACAGATGAATTTTACTTTTCTACTCCAGTAGTAACCTAGCATATCTAATAGCCTCCTGAGTTTTTGCTAACATCTTACAATGGAGGACTTCATACAATCATTCTTTAATTTTGTTTATTTAGTTTTTATCTGGGCAATAAACACTAGGATGTTTTCAAACAATCTAGATGATTGCTTAAATGCAGATTACACAGTTACATTTTCAACATCAATATTTTTAGTTTTGGGCCAGGTGCTTTGTGCTAGGTAGGCACAGTCCAGTTTAAATGGTAGTGGGTCCTTTTTACATAGCCATAGAAGAACTTCTATGTGGTTAGAGTGCCACAAGGCAAGCATAGCAGCTTCAATACAGTAGGAGGTCAATAGTTCTAACACGAATAGGTATAATGCATTTTATAACCAGCCCAATGCTCACCTCTCAGGCTTTGTTTACAAAGGTAGCAATCTAGGTGTTACTTAATTTTAATTCAGTAGAGAGCAAAACATAATTATTCAGATCCCAAAGAAGAATGTTTATCTGTAAGGGGAAAATGCTAGGATATGTAGTCTTTTATTAACTGGTCGATTGCTTATGTGAGTCATTTTGACATTTTACTTTTGTCCTCAACTAATGTTGCATTACTTAGAATGAATGCACTTTCAGCTTTGTGTACAGGTTCACTGAAGCAGTACTTCTCAGATTATAATGGGCATAGTAATCAGCTAAGGGTATTGATCAAACGAAGATTCTGACTTATTAGTCTAGAGTGTGACCTCAGATTATGCATTGTAACAAACCCCTGGGCAATGTTGATGTCACTTGGACCACAGTTCTTGGACCATACCTTGAGTCACAAGGATCTAGAAAATGCATGCGTGTGTGTGTGTGTGTGTGTATGTGTGTGCTTAACAATCCAACAAAAACTAAAGGGCATGCTATTGTGATTTGGACCTGGAATGTTCCCCAAAGTCTCCTGTCAAAGGCTTTGTCCCCAATGCAAAAATGTCCAGAGGTGGGCTTTTAATCAATGATTGTATCATGAGGGCCATGACCACATCAGTAGATTAGTTCATCAAATGGATGGATTAATCCATTGACAGCTAAATGGACCACTGGGAGGTAGAACCTAGTAGGAGGAAGTAGGTCCCTGGGGGCATGCCCTGGAAGGGTTTTATCGTCTCCCCACCCCTCCCCCCTCTCGCTGTCTCTGTCTCTCTATATATATATCATTCATTCACTTTCTCTCTCCCTTCTTCTCGGGTGCCAGGAGCTGAACAGCTTTCCTCTATCATGCCCTTCCGCCATGATGTTCTGCCTCACGTCACGCCCAGAGTAAGCAGCTGGTCGACTACAGACTGAAACTTCAGAAGCCATGAGCCAAAATAAAACCTCCTCCCCTAAGTTGTTCTTGTCAGGTGTTTTGGTCACAGCAATGAGAAGCTGACTCACACACATGCCAGAGTAAAAAAAATCACCCAAATCCACCAGGGGAAGATCTAGGAATTGAATGAATTTCTTTGGCTCAGATGAGTTTGTATTTCCTTCAGGGTAGTCACATCCTTAACCATATTAAAGTACACCTGAACTAGTTTGGATAACAGGCAGTAGAGAGGTTCAGGCCCCAAAGAATGCAAAGTGACTTCTCAGCTACAAACTTCATTCTGCCCAAAGGGACCCTTCACTGTCCTTCACTTTTGTAGGCAACTGTTTCCAGTTTCTCTCTGTGTGCACACTTAGAGAAAAGGCCACGTGAACACACAACAAAACACCGATGTGCCCCCTGAGGGCTGTGTAGCTTCTCTCTCAAGGATAGGAAGAATGAAGAATAGAATGGGTAGATGAGAGAGAAGGGAAAAAGTTAATAGAGGTTACTCATATAATTGATAAAGATAAGATTGAAATCATTTCATGATTTCTCTTATGCCAACAAGCTAGAAAAGCTCTGTTGTTATTTTATTTCCTGCTGTGATCTGAAATAGAAAGGTTAAAAGTGACCTCAACTAAATTAGGATAGTTTCGTTTTGCCTCCGGGAATACTGACAAAAATGTAATCAACGTGCTTTGATTTCAGGTTGTTTGAAATATGCCAGGTGAAGAAAATTAGGTAAGCCACACTGTCTGAGAGGCTTGTAAGGTGGGTGGCAGGGTACCAGTTGCCAGCTGCCCACAGTGCTGGCAGCATGAAATGTAGTGGGTGTGCTGATTTATCAGAAGATCTGTTTTACAGGATGCTCTTGCTCTACATAGTGAGAATGGTCTGTGCGTGAACTCTTAGGTGGTTTGATGAGTCTGATGACTGGTCATTTACTCATTCTCAGGAGAGAGTAGTGCACAGGGGTCCAGTCAGTAAGGAATGGCTCCTGGACCCTGAACTTGCCCCTTCTATTTCTGCAGGGAGCCTCCATTGGCACACTTCATGAACTAGTGTTCTTCTCGTTTGGCTCTGGTATAAACTATTGCTTTCTGAAGTTTTCCAACTTTGAGACACATAATGTTATAGTGAGATATAGAATGTCCCCTGAAAAGCTCATAAATTGGTGTTCAGAGTTGATGCAATTGAGTCATGAGGGTTAAAACCTCATTGTAGGTAAATCCATTGGAATGGACTTATCTGTGTGGTAACTTAGGCTGGTGAGGTGTGTCTGGATAAGGTGGTCCCTGGGGGTGTGGCCTTAGGAACTGTGCTTGTGTCTTTGAATCCCCTTGCTTTCTGGCTCTCTCTGCTTCTCGCCTCTGTGATGTGGGGAGCAGAGCCTGCGTGCTCTCTCTCTCTTCTTCCCGCCACCGTGCCCTGAGATCCATAGACCCCAGCCTCACAAGGACTCAACTCCTGAACCTGGAATCTCCAAGAAACTGTGAGAAAATAAATCTTCCTTCCTCTAAGTGGTGTGGTCAGGTCTTTTGGGTTATAGCAGTTAGAATGTTGACTAAGACACATAGGTATGCCCTTTCTCTACTTTCCAGTAGCAAGAGAGAATTTTCCTCATTTCACTGATTAACTTGTTGCTGGGGAACTTTGAAAATGGACCAATTGAAACTGTGAGCTTTGAATCCTATTTTGGATGAGAAACAACCCATTTTTTAGAAAAGTACTGCATCTTTTTATATCTAATTTCACATACTTTTTAACCAAGAAAAATCACTTGAAAAATGAAACCACTACACCACACTAATTCACATTATTTATGAAATTCTCACTAAATTTTTTTGGCAACAAATTTTATTATGAGAGAGAAAACTTATCTACATTTCCCACAAAGCCACATATAATCCTCCGACTACTTCCTCCTTCCCTCCAGCTCCTTCTCTTTCTGTGATCTTCAACACAACTCTCTTGTTTATGAGAAGGAAGCATCTCCAATGGCTTGCTTTCTTTCTAGACCTCGTTCATGTATTATTTGAGCATCAGTTATGGAGTTTGTATGGCTACATTTTGCCAATAAATAGCTTTGATTAAGGTGGTAGTTCTGTGCCTGATTTTTCTTGAATTCTATTTACCAAATACAATGAACCTTTGTTCAAGTCTCTCTCTACCCAGCATTTCTTTAACACTATTACAGTTATATGTCACTTAATGATGCTGACACATTCTGAGAAACGCATTGTTAGGCAATTTTGTCATGGTGCTAGCATTGTATAATATACTTATACAAACAAGAAAACCAACTCATCAATAGACAATACAATCTCATGGGTATATGCAGCTCATTATTGACCAAAATGGCATCATGCATTACCTGGCTGCACTGTGCCATGTGTGGGGAACTTCCTGTCAATTTTGTCCTTTCCAATTTCTTCATATCAAGTTCCAAAACATGTATCCTGGGCTTTATCTACTAGATACCTGAGTGCTGTGGACCAAATTGTGCCCCCCATTCATATGTTGGAGCTCTAATCCACAGTGTGACTCTTTTTGGAGATGTAGAGTCTTCAGGAGGTGATTAAGGATAATAAAGGTGAGGCCCTGATCTGATAGGACTGGTAGCTTTATAAGAAGAGGAAGGTTTCTCTTTCTCTCTCCCCTGTCTTCCTCCTTCCCTTCCTCCCTCCTTTCTTTGTATACTCTAGAGAAAAGGCCATGTGACGGCACAGTGAGAAGGGAGATGTCTACAAGCCAGAAAGAAAGATCTTACCAGGAACCAAACTTAGCCAGAACCTTGGGTTTGGACTTTCCAGCCATCAGAACTGTGAGAACATAAATGACCATGGTTTAAGCCATGTAGTCTGTGGTATTTTTGTCATGGCAGCCAGAGCAGACTAATACACTCTCCCACCTTCCATTCAGAAGGGAGCAACCTGGAGAAGGTAGCTCTATGTGGAATCATCTCGCCGGAGTGAGAGGAGAGAGACAATTTTAAAAGGGGCAGTGGTTGTAAGGTCAAAGTCTTGGCACACAGGTAATAGTGATGCTTTTCGTAGTTTTATTTGCAGTGAATTCTGTTTTCCACTCGCAGCACCCACAGTGGTCCTTGGATTTTACTGTACGCAATGGTGGTGAAGCCAGTTCCCCAGCCAAGTTGCAGCCATCATCATTCCTGGTAGCTTAGCTATGAATTAGATTCTCTAGCCCACCCAATAATTTAGTAAGGGTACCCACTGTCCTACCAACAACACTTTTTTTTTTGCTTTATCAACCATAGTCAGTTTGGTTCCCTTAGATATGTACTAGAAGAATATAAGATAGCAAATTTATTCTACTGAGAATGCAAGACTTAGGGTCTTAATCAGTACATGATACATAGAATACACAACAGAGATGTGTCCTGAATAATTATTATACACTGAAAAGAATATCAGTGTAAGATATGCATACATTTCAATAATAATTATGGTGACATATTTGTGAATCATATTTTAACATTTTTTAGTACTTCAAATGCATGCTGCCATTTAACCCTCAAAGCAGTTTGAAGTTAAATAGCATAAACATTATTAAATCCATTTCTTCAGTGAGAGGCAAGGAAAGGTTTGGGAAATTAAGTAATAAGTTTGAAAAGTGACAGAGTTCTAGTTGTAATGGTGATAGAACATGTATATGTTTCATGTTCATGGATTTCTTGAATATAAATAATGTGCTGTGTATTCATAGATTTCATCTTTTTATCATCATGCGGTTTAATTTTAAGGTTTATGTAGTCTTCTAGGAATCACCATTAGCTTTTATATTCATAGAGACCCCATTTCCTTTCTTTCCTTTGTGCCATTTTATACTCTCCACATTTTCCAAAATCGACTCACATCACATTCTTCTAAAGATTGCCCCATTTCAATGTTAATTCTGCTTGTTTTTAATCCCGATCATACTTCACTTTTATTAACAGATTTTTATTTAATGCAATTCTACCCTTTGAAAGTAGTATTTACAGCTCCAGTGTAATAATCACTTCTAGACAGCTGAATTTATTTCCATGCTTTAATTCTTTAGACTAGGTGGGCTAATATTCACCAAAAGAAAAAAAAGTGTCTCAATGACATTGTACAACATTTTGGAGATCTGTTTTTAACTTCAAGCCTGCTGGCATTGATCACTGGCTACTTTTTTTAGTGTGTGAAATTCTATGATCAAATCTTGGCTAACAATATATATGAGTGAATTCATATAATTGTGATATATATCAACTAATTTTGGGGGGGTACTAGGGATTGAACCCAGGGGCATTCAACCTCCAAGCTATGCTCCCAGCCCTTTTCATTTTTTATTAGTAAACAGGGTCTTACTAGGTTGTTGAGAGTCTCTCTATATTGCTGAGGCTGGTCTTGAACCTGGGATCCTCCTGTCTCAGCCTCCCAAGTACTGGGATTACAGTCATGTGCTACCATGCCCAGCTGTACCTTGATTATCACAGATCTATACATGTGTCAAAATACATAGGATCACAAACAAATATACATATACAAGTGCATGCCTAGCTGACAAAATCTGAGAAAAGCTCCATGTATTGTACTAATATAAATTTCCCAGTTTTGAAATTTTGCTTTTTGCAAAATATCACTATTAGGGGGAACTTGAGTTAATAGTCCATAGTACTGTCCTGCACATTTTTTGCAACTCCTTGTGAATCTTTATCTCTTCAAAATAAGAATTAAAACTAAATCATCAGCTGGGTGTGGTAATGCATGCCTATAATCTGAGTACTTGAGAGGCTCAGACAAGAGGATCACAGGTTTAGAGACCAACATGCAGTAACTTAGTGAGACCCTGTTTCAAAATAAAAAATAAAAGGGATGTAGCTCAGAGGTAGAATGGCCCTGAGTTCAATCTCTGGTACTACAAAACAAACAAATCAGCAATGGTTACTAAAAATGTTTCCCAATGTCTTATCTTCTCTATTTGTTTTGAAAGTACTGACTCAATGGAATTGAAATTCAAGTGATGGATGATAGATAGACCAGCTTGATTGACTATGGTCTCTATGTACAGAGAAAATCAAAGAGAGGGTGGGAAGAAAGAAGGAAGAGGGAGGAAAGGGAAAGAGAGAGAGAGAGGGAGAGAGAGGGAGAGAGAGAGAAGAGGTAAAGATAGTGAACAAGTATGACATTGCTAGGTACCTAATAGGTAGAGAAGAGGAATTCAAATAGTTATTGATAAATAAAGAAACAAAACTGGGCATGGTGGTACATGCCTATAATCCCAGTACTTGGGAGGCTGAGACAGGAGGATTGCAGGTTCAAGGTCAGCCTCTGCAACTTAGAGAAACCCTGCTTCAAAATAAAAAAATAAAAAAGGGCTGGTGGTGCAGCTCAGTAGAAGAGGGTCCCTGAGTCCCACCCCAAGTAGTGCAAAAATGATAATACTAATAAAACTGAGGTCTATGTATATGCTTTCAAATTTCTTAATGTATATATAATCCATGAATTTGGTGAGATCTATCACAATGCAGATTCTGATCAGGAGGTCTTTGGCAAAACCTGAGTCTATGTTTCCAGCAAGCTTCTTGGTAATGCTGAGACAGTCTGAGGCTTATGCAGTAGTGAGGGTTTAAAGAGATCCTACATCAAGGGCTGCACTCATCAGAAACTGAGTTCTTAGAGAGTACCACTTGGAGATGCACCTTGTAGTTGTGTGGATAGGTAGGACATTTAATCCAGCATGCAGAAGACCAGATGGGTTAACGCACATGTCCCATTCAGGATACCAGGAGAGGTTAGTTTAGAAGACCTGTGTTGAGCAGCCATGGGAAGAAGAATTAGAGATGTCAAAAGAAACCGGATGGTGGGATGATTAGAGAATTGGGTGTCTCAAACAAATCTCATATGAAACTCTACCACATGTAATTCATGTTCAAAGCAGAAGTGTTATCCTTGACAAAAGGGCAGGGGGTCTGAAGCCCCATTGTTCATTTCTCCCATACCTGTGACAATCACTGAGGCATGACTGTAGAATCCTAGAACTTTGTGGAATCCCCATTGGAAAGCAACTGCTGTAATCACTAAGAAATTTTTGACTAGGTGCGGGTGACAATTTAGTCTCCTTGAACTCCCATCTAACAGATATTAAATGCTTATACTTAAAAATAAACCAACTTTTCATTGTTTGGTGATACTCATGTCATTTCTAGCTGAGATGAAACTGGATTTTGATGATATTATTTTGTATGCACCTTCTCCCTTCACTTTCCTAGGATTCTGTGAGATTTAGAGACTATTGAAGAGTATTAACTTTAAATTGAGTCCACAGACATGACCAACGAAAAAACTTTATATACCATCTATTTTTTTAAAGAATATCTAATTCCATTCCACTCCATATCCAAAAAGGAGAAAGCTTCAGGGGAAGGTGTCAAACCACAGAATAAAGCCAGCCCTAGGAGTTGCAAAGAAAAGGGTTTTTAGCATGTGTTGAAAGTTATTTTTGACATTTCTATAAATAAGCTCATCCCACATTTCTGTGCACTTCCTTCACTTAATAAGAATAATAATAAAAAGTCCATCCACAGAGTTTGCTGCTTTTATATATTATCTCAACTTCAACTAAAAGTAAAAAACTTCTTTTTTACTGTTAGGAAAAATGGGTGGAAATATTGTTGTTGAACTTCTCATTAAAATAGCTTCAAATGTAACTCTGTCTTTTGAAAAAGCTATTTGGAGCTGGGGATATAGCTCAATAGTAAAGACCCATGTAGCATGTGCAAAGCCCTGGGTTTTATCAAAAGTAGAGAAAAAGAGAAGAAAGAAAGGAAGAAAGAAGGAAAGAGAAAGAGAGAGAGAGAGAGAGAGAGAGAGAGAGAGAGAGAGAAATGTAAAGGAAGGAAGGAAGCTATTTGTCACTATAGGGTACATTTGAAAATATATTTGATTAATTTATACAGCTACCAAGGAGCAACTGTCAAAGGGGTAGGTCTCTTATAAAAAGGCCCCAAAACATATCACCTATAATATGCTCAAGTCAAAGATTATTAGAAATTATTAGACAACATGATAGAATTACCTGGTACTGTCTCAGAAATATATCAGGTTGTTTAATAGATGAGAAAGAGTCAAGGCAAAGGAATTATAATCACAGATCCTTCCAACATCTCTAGGAATTTTCTAACTTAGAGTAGATTAATTTCATGATGTCAATAAATAAGTTCTCTTTGTGTTGGGATAAATAACCCTTTATTGCCATAGAAATAATCAAACAAAAAATAAATCAATGAGCCATGTGCACCTTCTACCCAGTTTTCTCAGTTAGCGTCACTTCATCCTCTCATAGTTAATAACTATTTTGTAAGCACCCACTATGTCCCAGGAAGTATGAGAGGTTCTGGGAACATAATGGCATGATCTCACCCTACCTTCATGGAGACACGTGTCAGATAAGATGAGTACCATCTGCAAGGTGTCTATAAGCATCAATTTGGTCTATCTACGAAGATTCCTTTGGAAATTGATTTTTACTGATGCATGGGCAGAATGAAGGGCTGGAAGCTGGAAGAATGGAATAGAACATTACCAGTATATTCCTTAAGGTAAGAGAGAGCCTCTGTTATTCCAGATACTTACAGCAGCCCACTGTGACTGCATAAAATAAAAGAAGCTAGAGTGTATGAGAACAAGCTAGAGGAATTCGCAGGAATCAGGAAACCATTGTTATTTGATACAGAGACATGGACTTTTTCTTAAATTTTAAAACATTTAATGGACAAAGATGGAATATATTCATGATATACAATATGATATTTGATATATGTATTTATTGTGTAATGAAGACCCTGATCAAAGTAACATATCCATTACCACAAATGCTGTACATTAGATTCCTAGAACTTGTTTATCTTATAAATGAAACTTTATACCCTTCAATCAACCTTTCCCCATTTCTCCTCCCAGACCCCAGGCAATCATTATCCTTCTCTCTGCTTCTATGGAATTGATGCTTTCAGATTCCATATATGGGTGAGATTATATAGTATTTGTTTTTCTGCATCTGGCTTATTTTATTTAATGTCTTCCAGGGTCATCTACGTTGTCACATATTACAGAATTTCCTCCTTAACAAAGGCTTACTAGTATTTCATTGTATATATTACATTTTCATTATCCATTCATGTGTTGATGGACATGTAGATTGTTTCCACTTAGATATTGTGAATAATTCTACAGTGAATAGACGGGTGCAGACATCCCAAGATACTGACCTCATTTCCTTTAGACATATATACCCAGAAGTGGTAATGTTGGATCATAGGGTAGTTCTATTTTTAATTTTTTTGAGGAACCTCCATACTGTTTTCCATAATGGCTATACCAACTTACATTCTCACCAACAGTGTACAAGAGTTCCAAGCCACAGAGTAATTTCAGATGGGGATTGGACATAAAAAGATTTGCATTTTAAATAATCCCTTTATCTAAACGAGGAAATAAAGGGAGTCCCCAAACTGTGCTGATAGCAAAAAAGGAGAGAGGTGGTTGGGATTTAAACATTTTAGATTTGTTGATTAAAGACAACCTGATCAAGAAGTGGGCAACTGAAATGAATAGACACTTCACGAAAGAAGAGATACAAATGGCCAATAGGTACATGAAAAAATGTTCAATATCATTAGCAATCAGGGAGATGCAAATCAAAACTACTCTAAGATTTCATCTGACCCCAATTAGAATGGCAAGCATTAAGAAGTCAAACAACAACAAATGTTGGCG
>PVJS01025770.1:0-27564 GCA_004027185.1 Glis glis
TGTGTGTATGTGTGTGTGTGTGTGTGTGTGTGTGTGCGCGCGCGCGCGCGTGGTGGTGGTGGGGGCTGTGCTAGCATTAACCACGTTCAGTTAAGCTTTTCGTGTATCTCAGGGCCCCTGGAGGCTGCGCGGCTAAGGGATGGCTCCGCGCTCCAAGACGAGCTCGGTGCGCGAGATCGGTCGCAGGAGGGGCCTCCTTGGCCTTAGCACTTCTGGCTGGGCTACCTCCTGGTCTCTCTGACCTTCTACCTTCTCACACCTGCGTGCTTGCTAACTGGAGTAGAGAGAAATGGCATAGAATTTGTGGGTAGCAAAGTCCCCGAAGGCCAAGCTAACATTATTCTAAGACACCCCCGTCCCGCGTAAACAGTGGCGCTCGCCTGGCACCCAGAGTCAACTTCAATTCTGAGATGTCGTTCGCCCCACCAGAAAGGTCTCCTCGGTCCCTACCCCCATTGAATCACTCATATTCAGACCAAACACTTTAATTTGCTTATTCAGCATTTTCCCTAGCCTGATAGTGCTGTCTGTTTGTGCCACCCCTGGGAAGATGTCAAACACCCATTTTCATTCTATTTAGTCACCCAGGTGCGGAGCCAGCCTGAAAAAGACAGCGGAAGGAGTTTCCCGAACTGCGCTGTCACTCACCGACCCGCACCAATCACCGCGCAGCTTGCCCTCGGGCCCTCCTCTTTGGGGGTGTGTCCCTCGTGAGTGATAGACGGAGCCGCCCGACCCTGCTCAGCCCAGCCCACGTTGCTGCTTAGATTGAAATGCAGAACTCAAGCCTCTTTCATCAGGGCACAGACTTCCTTTTACTCCTTCCTTTTGCACTCTCGCCGCCTCCTCCCGGGGTGAAGCTGAGGCACCGGCAGCCCGGAGAGGCGACCAGCCCGGCCACTGAGGCCGTGAGAAAAGTTTCTTTCTGGGAGTGCGGAACTGGGGCCCGGTTGGTGTACTGCTCAGAGCAATGGGTGAGTGGCGGCGGGGGACGCTGTCAGAACCGAGAAGGGAGGGAGGGAGGGAGCGCGCGGGCGAGGGAGGGAGGGAGGGCGCGCGGGAGGGCGCGCCACTGCGCGCTCGCACTCTCCTTATTGACTTTGCTCGTGTTCCTACAAGTTGTCGGAGCTCGCAAAGGGTCAGCGGCGTGCACGGCAGTTCAGTCTGAACGCCGGCTACTGGGTTGCAGATGATGCCATTTTCAGATCTTAAGAGAAGGGAGCTGTGGCATTAGCGAGCGCCGCAGCCCCGTTGGCAACCCAAGTTGTGTTCCACACAGGCACACCCACGCAAACACAACAAAAAACCCCTCTAGCTTCCCCCGAGGCTTTGCGTGGGTCTCTGGGCGCGGTGCTGGGGATGAGGGGGTGGCGGGGAGAACTTTAGTGTCCAGCAAGCGAGGAGGCGTGCGTTCAGACTCAAAGACCGATTTCCCCGCCTGCTTCGGAGACTTGCACACCCGGAGCTGCCCTGCGTCTTACCACTTGTTCGCAGCGGCCGCCTCCTCGGCAGGAATGAGGAAGGGGGTGCGACCCGACGCAGCTTATTTGGGACCGTTCGGCAATGTTCGGGGATCGTAGGGCTTGGGAACGGCCCCCGTCGTTAGTCAGGGGCGGGTGCCTTAGCCCTGCCCCCGGACGCACGGAGAGGTCGAGTGGCAGGCGGCTGTCCCAAGCGGCGGGTGCGCGTCCCGGCGCGCCGTGTGTTCCTTTTGCAGAGCCGGCCTTCGGGGAGGTGAACCAGCTGGGTGGAGTGTTCGTGAACGGAAGGCCGCTGCCCAACGCCATCCGGCTTCGCATCGTGGAACTGGCCCAACTGGGCATCCGACCGTGTGACATCAGCCGCCAGCTACGGGTCTCGCATGGCTGCGTCAGCAAGATCCTGGCGCGCTACAACGAGACCGGGTCGATCTTGCCGGGAGCTATCGGGGGCAGCAAGCCCCGGGTCACCACTCCCACCGTAGTGAAACACATCCGGACCTACAAGCAGAGAGACCCCGGCATCTTCGCCTGGGAGATCCGGGACCGCCTGCTGGCGGACGGCGTGTGCGACAAGTACAACGTGCCCTCGGTGAGCTCCATCAGCCGAATTCTGCGCAACAAGATTGGCAACTTGGCCCAGCAGGGCCATTACGACTCCTACAAGCAGCACCAGCCCGCGCCGCAGCCTGCGTTGCCCTACAACCACATCTACTCATACCCCAGTCCCATCACCGCAGCGGCCGCCAAGGTGCCCACGCCACCCGGGGTGCCCGCCATCCCCGGCTCGGTGGCCATGCCGCGCACCTGGCCCTCCTCGCACTCTGTCACCGACATCCTCGGCATCCGCTCCATCACCGACCAAGGTAAGGGCTCAGAGACCCGGCGAGAGGGCGTGCAGACTCGGGGTCTCGGCGCCCCCGCGGGGTACCAGTATCTGCGGACTGGGGGCCAGTATCTGTCCCACCACCTGAGGCTTTTTGCTTTGGAAACCTAAGGAGTCTTCCCAGGGGGTGTCCTGATCTCATTAACTTGAAACTCTTGCCCCTTGTTTCCTTGCCACACACAGTCTCTTGCCTCATCTCAAACTACCAGACCCATAACATCCCCCGTCCCCAACACATGGTTCGCATTTTCCACCCTCCCCCGCCTCCCGCGCCGCGGCAGCTCAGCCGGCCTGCTCGCTTGGTGAGCGCGGCCGGCCGGTGGGGCGCAGCCCGGGAGGCCCGAGCCGGCTTGGGGCTGCCGGCTGCAGATGCCGCTGCAGGCAGTTTGCCTGGGGATCAGATGCGGCGGCTAGGGCTCCCGTGCTGTGGAAATTGTAGTATTCTTCTTTTCGGATTCTGGCAATCAGGCCAAATTTGCTCAGGCAGGAAGTTCAAATGTCACCTAATTGGTTTCATTCTTATGCTTCACTCCATTTTCCTCGGAAACCGAGGTCTCGGTTACTACTGAAACTTGCATGTAGCTGATTCCGGGTCTCTCTCTCTCTCTCTCTCTCCTCTCTCTCTCTCTCTCTCTCTCACTCTCCCTCTCCCTCTCCCTCTCCCTCTTCCTCTTCCCCTTTTCCCCTCTCCCCCTCTCCCTTTCTCCCCCTCTCTCCCCGTTTCCCTGTCCCCCTCTCCCTCTCTCCCCGTTTCCCTCTCCGGTCCTCTCTATTGACACCAACATTACTACCACAGCAGCGACCGAGACAAATGTGGTGATTTCATGCTGTCGTTTCCACCCTGCCCTTTTCCTTTAGGGTCCGCCGGTCCCCGGGAGTGTGAGTGGACCTGTGTGTAGTTCCTGTGGGTTTTCAGCGATGCCTCCCCACTGTTCCCTTCCCATCTCATCCCCCGCCTTGCCCTGTCCTGAGCTGCGTTTCTGCGTGGTCAGAACGATTCCCGGAGCCCTCCTGCCCAGTATGGCTTCCGCAGGAGACTTGTGTTTGTTTTCTTTTACTGCGTTGTTAAAAAATAAATAAAAAGGCGTTAACTTCTTTCTTGGTAGGGAAAGAGGAAAGTCAAAATACTCAAGACTCTGAACTTAATGTGGAGATAGAAAATCGGGTTTCTTAATTTTTCAGTGTAAAGTTTAAAATGTGCAGAGGAAAAAATTAAATAGGAAAGGGGGGAAATAGTTCCTTTAATTATTTCCTGCCTTTTGCATTTGCCACCACATTGGCACAATTACCTTTTTAAGTAATTAAAGCAGGGCCTTGATTTCTCATCCTCTTGTTTTCTGACTGGATTTACAAGAGTCCAGTTTTGTCTTATTTGGAGCTAGTTGGGGCTTTAGTTGGAGAGAGTTTGCCCTTGATTTATAGGATAAACTGACCTCACTGACATTTAAAGGAAGCCCCTGTTCATGGGAAAGTGTGAGATCAGCAGAAATGGGGGCTCACAGGGGGATCTCAATTTCTTAAGATAACTCCAGGCTTGTGCCCACCAACTGCCTTTTGTCTGGGAAGTCAAGGAACTCAGGCAGCTCTGGACCCAAACAGTTTCCTGGTATAAAAAGTAGGAACACAATCTATTTCTTTGGAGGAGGGAGGCATAGTGGTAAAGGCCGATGGAGTCAAAAGGAAATTTTTTTTCTCTAGAGATCCTACAATCAGACCAAATGTCAGTTGGGAAAGTATTGGATTGTGGAGAGTAGTAACTCTTCAGTGTTGTTGATTCTGGATGTCAGCTTTAAATAACCTGGTTCTTGACAAACCCATGGATATAAAATGATAATTTCTACAAATGAACCACCCATTCAGAGCAGTGTATCAGATGGAAGTGTTTAAAATTAAGTTATAGTGGCTTTGTCAAACATCACTGTTCTACCCATAGGACCAAAATAGGAGACAAAAATACATTGCTCACAGTCTTCAAATAGCTAGCTCCTTTTATTTTTTATTTATTTTTTTGCGGTACTGGGGATTGAACCCAGGGGCTTTCTACTTCTGAGCTACACTCCCAGCCTATTTTTTTATTCTTTATTTTCAAACAGGGTCTCACTAAGTTGTGGAGGGCCTCACTAAGTAGCTGAGGCTGGCAGAGAACCTGGATCCTCCTGTGTCAGCCTCCCAAATACTGGAATTACAAACGTGCACCACCATGCCTGGCTAGCTAGCTCCTTTTAAAAATGACACTTGGTCATTTAAAGATGTCGGTAATTCAATGTGCACAACCATAGGTATTGTGGCAATCACCTTACACTGGATAATCTTCTTTGCATCTCCTTAAAAAAGGGGTAGCTGGTGGCTCTACTCCTTTTCTTAACACTTAATTCTACTTTCATTTTCCTAACCTTTATTTCATTTTCTCTTTCTTATACTAAAAATTCCATCTCTCCATTTCCCTGCCACTGCCACTGGTGGTATTTACAGTGACAATTACACGATTTATTTTTTTTAGTCATATGCACATAGCCTCATATATTTAATGTATAGAGATAGAGCCCACAGGGTAGCACACACAATTGGAAATTCTTGGAGTACATTTTGCATGTGTATTGTGGGCATCAAGTAGGTATTTGTTTGCAAAGGACTTTGCAGGCCTTCTGTTCTATCTATTGACATAAGCACCAGATCCCCACAGTGCAGAGAACACTTTTCTGGATGTCTCTGAGCACCAACCCAGGCACCCATAGGTCAGGGTGCTCCTTTCTCCCTCTCCAGTCGCCCCTGTCCCAGGTCTTTGTCATCCTCTCTCCAGTGGGCCCTGGGCTGGGATTGGGAGATGGTGAGTGGGGTGTCCAGTCGCACTAGTGCTTTGATTTCCACTTTTTTCTCTGGGGTACCAAGGAAGGAAGGAGGGAAATCAAAGGTTGGTTGAAAAAGAAAGAGGGGGGAAGGAAGGAAGGAAGGAAGGAAGGAAGGAAGGAAGGAGAAAGAAAGAAAAAGAAAGAAAAAGAAAGAAAGAAAGAAAGAAAGAAGGAAAGAAAGAAAGAAAGAAAGAAAGAAGGAAAGAAAGAAAGAAAGAAAGAAAGAAGGAAAGAAAGAAAGAAGGAAGGAAAGAAAGAAAGAAAGAAAGAAAGAAAGAAGGAAAGAAAGAAAGAAAGAAAGAAAGAAAGAAAGAAAGAAAGAAAGAAGAAAGAGAAAAAAAAAAGAAAGAAATCTTCCTGCAGGCAGGGGTGAAACAACTGAGAGGCCTGAGTCCAGGCGAGCAACATTTCACCAGGTCCTGGGGTGGGAGGAGGCTGTGACTGGGCCCAGGGGCCGGGGAGGCCTAGTGCGCGAGCCCCCACACCCGAGGCCCTAAAGCTCTAGGGTCGCAAGGTTTGGGTCCCGACTCCGGAGGGGGCGCGGGGTAGGCCTGCAGCCTGACTTCTTCTCCTCCCTCCAGGAGTGAGCGACAGCTCCCCCTACCACAGCCCCAAGGTGGAGGAGTGGAGCAGCCTGGGCCGCAACAACTTCCCTGCCGCCGCCCCGCACGCGGTGAACGGGCTGGAGAAGGGCGCCTTGGAGCAGGAAGCCAAGTACGGCCAGGTGAGGAGGAGCGGGCCCGGCCAGGTGGCGGAGGTTTGGGAGATGGAGGACGCGGGTCGCTTTCTGAGCCTCGACCGAGAGGGGTCCGCGGTCGGAGGAGCAGGGCGCAGGGGCCGGGGGCGCGGGCCGGGCGCGGCGTCGCGGCGGCTCCCCGGGGCGGGCCCTGGGAAGCGCCTGCAGCCGGCGTGGCCTCCGGAGCTCGGGCAGGCGGCGCCCGAAGCCCTTTCCACGACTCGCAGCCCGGCTGGAGTTAACCAAGGAAGGAGCTTCCGAAAGAAAGGCCGGGCTCGGGTTCTGCGCGCAGCGCCCCGCCAGCGCCCTCGCGCCTGGGACGCCAGCGAGGTGGCATGGCCCCGCGGGACGCAGCCGGGGCCCGCGCGCGGGGACAGCTCCCCGGCCTGGCGCTCAGACACCCGCGAGCCTGACTGGTCCTGCGATCCGGGACCAGGGGTAACCAGATAGATGCAATAAAGTTACCATTTCCCGATTAAAGGTCACATCGTAATCTCCCAAGGGAGGTTAGTGAGAAAACCTCAAATTATACGGACTGGCTGTGGACCGTTTAATTTTTCTTTCCCTCCGTCCCTCCCCCGACTCTCCAAAAGAAACACTCGTGTGTTGGTGTTGTTTTTTCTTGAGAAAAGCTAAGCAACCACCATAACAAAAGCCCCAAAGTCTGAATCTAAATTCATCACTACGCTAGAGTCAAGAGTTCAAAATTCTCAAAATCCAGGCCTTAAAGCAGCCTAAGTTTTCCTGAGCAGACCTGGGTAGGTTTGCAATTTTCTTACTCCCCAAACTCCAATTTCAAAGCCTCCAAATACTTAGTTTTCGTTTGCTTATTTTGAAGTCTTAACACTTTTAGTATTTTCTTATTTATCAAAATCAGCTTTTAAAATGAAGTGGGACTCTTACTCATCGGGAAAAATACTAGCCATTATTTTCTCTAACAAATCCCATCTCCACTTCCTCTTCCCTCTCTGATTTTGTTGAATAAGAGACAGAATACATATTAGCTATCCCATGGCAAATATCACAGAAAACAGCAGCACGGAAAGGGAGCTTCTTCTCTTATTCTGTATCTTATTCTGCAAAGAACACCAATGAGATATTAAAAGCAAGTTTGTCACTTTCCATTCCAAAAGAGCCCCTCTGTAATTCTCCATTCACCAAAGAGAGGGCATATATACAATGGTTAGAAGCTCCGATGTGGCACCACCGCTTTTTAAGCACGCTATTTAATTTTTTAGAGCCTCCCTTTCTTCATCCTTAAAAGGAGGAAATAATAGTTCCAACCTCAAAGATGTTATGAGACTTCAATTAGATATGTAACCGTATGGCACAGAGTAAGTGTTCATTAAATATTACCTGTGGTTACAAAGGGCAGTTGGAGATTCACTTTTAAAAACCAGCAGTATTAAAAGAATATACTTTGTTTAGAGAGCCTATAGTTTTAAAAAAAGGAAAGAAAAAGTCAAGGCATTTTGTTACAAACAATAGAAAGTGTATATAAAGCACTGAGAACAGAAGCAAGCATTTAATAGGTGCTCAGTGGTTTTTAATAGGTTATCATTTCTTGGAATAACATTGTGAACTAGAGTTGAAAAATAGTCTCTAATTCCCATGTGTAAATGATGAACCTGGTTTATACATAAGGCAGTCCCATAACCCAAAACACTTGATAGATATCTTCATTTTTACTCTGTTGACTTACATACCTAGCATTGAATCTTGTTTAGGAATGGTTAATTTATAATATATTTCATATGTAAACTGTCAATTTATTAAAATAAAAGGTTTAAATATGATTTCAAATAATCCACTCTATATTCTGAACATTAAAAATTGATTACATGTTATATACGGAATTTTCAATCAATAAATTGTCAGTTTTATGAAAATAAGTAGTGGCCAAATAAATATTGCTCTAAATACTTCAGGTAACACTTTTTAAAAAAGAATAGAAAGACATTTTTAGCAAACTATTTGAAAAGTTCTTCATTGCAATAGGCTAATCTTCTGCATTGCCATGCAGGTAAGATAATTCAAATGGTGCAACATTTCAAAACCTGAAATATTTCTAAGCATAATGTAAATCAGTGGCTGCTCTATTACGATTATCAATAGTGTTTAATGCTGAAGATATTCTAAGTAGGCACATAACCTTAGGCTGTGTCATTTTTGAGCAATTTTGGACTTTACCTTCATTGAGGGTAAAATTATGTATTAACAATTAAAAAAGTGTCACACATATGTGTGCATTTCTCTTACCAGTATTCAAAAGGAAATTTTAGTTTTAGAAATTATTTTTAAAAATGTTATCAGCATATTTCATCCAAAATGTGAACTCAGGTAACCTTTCCCCCTCTGTATTACAAAACTTGAAAGTCTTTGACAAAGAATAGCTGAAATTTTTTGTCCATAATACTTTCAGTGCATATATAGTTGTTATTAAATAGTGCAATGTTATATACCAATTTCATTTTAATGTATAAAGGAGATTGAGAATTCAGAATCATAGCACTGAAAGCATATTTTTTCAGAAAATTACCAAAGGGCTGAACTAGCAATGGATTATTGATACTATTGGGTTTTTATTTTCAGCTTAAACTGAAAGATTTAAGATACAAAGATGCCCGATTCCTAGTAGTAAGAACTATGCACATTTCCACTATACATATATCTATCTTTTGTTTTTTGAAAATTAGTTTAGAACATTTAAATTTGTCTTGTATATTAACATTATACTGTAATTGATACTTTTAGTGCCATCTAGAAGTCTTTATTTTCCATCTCTAAAGATGAGATATTTATTTATTTTAGCATTTTCACCAACATTTAGTATTGAGCTAGAAGTCCATAATTTCATCTAATTCTGAATAGCAACAATGTTCTCTGGTTCCTAATGGTTGGTTCTATTCTGTTGAAAGTATAAAACTTCTATTGAATATAATCAAATGCCCAAAGAATATTAGATAGAGAAACTTGCGGGTTAGAATACGTCCACCCCTTTACACAGAGCTGAGTGAATTAGTGCTTCATTTTATTCAAACAATTTATAAATAACTATATGGTTCTTGAAAACCTTTCTACAAATGGGCATACTTTCTTAGAAAAGAATATTGCATATCTGGTACTGTAAAGTAATCTGAATGATACATTTATAAGTTTTCATGTATGGGCTGCATATGTTAACTCAGAAACTTCAATGTAGCATTAGTTACAAATTGAGATGTTAGAAATAGAGAACAGTCTCTACCTGAAGTTTAAAAAGCTCAGAATTAAACATGTTGTAAAAATGGTTGAATTTATAGACATAACTTAATCTAAAATTCTTATGAAACATTCACTTGTGCATTGTGTTTTAAATAAAGGTAGAATTTCAGAATCCTGAATGTAATTTTCTAGTACTATCTTAAAAACTTGTTGCCCTTGGGAACATACTGTTCCC
Organism: Glis glis; assembly: GCA_004027185.1. Lineage (NCBI taxonomy): Eukaryota > Metazoa > Chordata > Mammalia > Rodentia > Gliridae > Glis > Glis glis. The sequence continues at coordinate 9,389 of PVJS01025770.1, forward strand.
ATGAAGATAGAAATGAAGTTGTACTGAATTTTCTTCATATCAAATAAAGTTGACTTTTGTTAAATAATTTATAATTTTATAGAGAATAAAATCTTAGGCAAGTCCCAATAGAGAGTGTTTGAAGTTAGTATTATCTATTATAAAAAATCCTTTGCCCTGGTTAACTTTTAATTAGTAGCATTTTGAAACAAATTGATAATTACATATCAGTAAAATGTGTTATATAAAATAGCAGGAAAAGGTAACTTAAAAAATGTCAAGACCAAAATACCTAGAAGAAAGGATTCTCATGTTCTCACCACAAGGAAATGATGAATGTATGAGGTTATAGATGTGCTAAATACTATTATTTGATCATTATACAATGTATACATGTACAGAAACATAACACCATACATCATACCGTACCCCTTGAATACATACAACTATTATGTGTCGACTAAATACAAAGTAAAATTTTAAGAAATAAAAGTGTTAAGACTACATAGATTTTTAATAATATTTTAGAAGAATAATATTTAGAAATAGTTTAAATACTGTAGCAGCTTCTCATTGCCTAGAGACATTTAGAGATCTACAATGTGATAACTAAACATAATTAAGATCTTTGTGGCTGAATGTCGAAACCATATTTATAACTGTCATTTAATTTTATCAGATTTGTTTTACTAGGTCATTACATAATGAATTAAGACGGGAAGAGGAATAGTCAGAAAAATGACTTCAGGAAAAGGATTTCACCAACAAAGAATATCTTGCTTACTTTCAGATTTGAAACATTTTCTTGCTTATCATAATGAGATTGAAATGCTAGGTGAAGCACAAGTCTTATTTGTGGCTAAATCTACTTTAACATAAAGCCAGGGTAAACTCATTCTCTCAGAAGGGGAGAAGCAGGTAGGTTGATGGGTGGATGACAGAGTGAGGGTGGAGGATTTGGCACTGGTATTTTCATTTTATCCAAAAGGGAAAATGTTTAGTCGAGAATTCCTCAAATTTGAAAAAGAGACTATAGTCTCCAATTGCTAGACAGTTGTCATATCAGTTTCTTTTCCTCTGGTCACAAGTGTTTGGATACTAATGCCCATTTTCTTAGAGGGGGAGGAATAAATGGAACAACTATAAATCAAATAATGAAATGGCCAGGTTAGAACTTTTATTTACTTTTTCCAGCAGCTTTATTCATTTTGCTTCCTTAAAGTGCAATGCTTGTTCTGTGATAAAGGGTTCCTAGCTTTTTGTTTTGTTCTTAAAGCAAGAGTATCACATCTTTTGCTCTCACAAACCTATAGTAACTTAAGTTTTATGAGATTCCTATGATGTGTCCCATTTTGTGGGGATACAAGTCCCTGTCTGCAAGTAGTTTCTTATCTAGCCCTCTGCCAATAAAGCTTTCCCACATATTCGCTAAAGTATTTTTTAAAAAACTGGCAAATCTGCGTGTCTAACATTTTAGAATAAGTAAAATGAAAACTCACACTTTTCATTCTTCTCGTGATAACCTTAACTAGAACTACATTGCATCTTAAATATTTTTCTAGACTATTTCCTTTAATGTCAGCAGGATGAAAGCTATTTTTTCCCCCTAAAACTATTCGACAAAGAAAATAACTTGCTTTTTCCAGCATATGCAATTTGGTCTATTTTGCTTTGTATTAGCAAATCTCATTTTCAGAATTTGTTAGGAGATAATTTGCCATAGGGAGCACCCATGCACAGTTCTTTCAGAGGAGAGACTTCTCACGGCTTCCATGGAAGACTACATGAAAAAGGGGTTGATGGATCTTATTTATGAAATATTTAGGTAAAGTCATTTTCAAAAATGAGATTTCCATTACATGCCCATTGCTGGGGTTTCATTTGGAAAATTTGTTTACTCTTCCCTGGGGATTCCATATGTTGGTTGATTTATAAATCATATTTACAATCCAATTAAATAGAGTAATTTAGCATGTTTGCTTCCACTATATTTATGGTGTGCATTTGGTAGTCTACTCAGTTAACTAGCTTTTCAGATTAATTACATACCCTTCACTGAAAACATTAAACAGAGTTGGGGAGTGTAAGTCCTGTACTCTTTTACTGGAAAGAATAAACAAACATCAGCGCTACCTGGACTTGTTCTCTTCCACGGTGGAAAATTCTACTCTTCCACTGATTGCTTCATAAATAACAATTACTTTACCCCGTAGAGATTTATATCTTCTACTAATGTCATGTTGCAAAATTAATAGTGAGAAAAATTGATGTGTTTATTGAGTCCATTAGGATGAATGAATGGTGAAGGTGGCAGGAGGCAGGTATGTTTTGAGGCATGTTCGTCTGTTCTCTCTGGCGTATTCCTTTTTTCTAAATTTCAAAATCTGAACAGTAACATGAAATGTTACTGTTACATTAGTCAACAGTAAAATGAAATGTTAATACACCCCCCTCCAATCTAGCTCTTTATTTAACCTGAGGGAAATCCAAGGTTACTATTTTTATACTACTATTTTTATACTGAGGTTAAAGATTTCTATCTTCTTCTTTCTTAATTAAGCAAACACTTTAGCCTCCCCTTGCTTTTTTCTATAAGATCAATCACCTCTCTCTGAGCTTTTCTTCCTACCATTTCTTTTTACAATATAGAAGGGACTGCACCACTAAAGTGACACTAAATAAATATTGTGGATTTTAGAGGTCTTTGAAATATTTAATATGGTTACAAATAATAGCATAAAGCAAGTTTGATACGTTAAGTATGAGAAATTAGTCAGATATGGCAAAATCAGTAGTTCGTTCTTACACTTGATAAATGTAGTCATGGAATAAGTAAGGCACCTGAAGGTAAGGCCTAAATCCAATGTTTTACCTTTCCTTAGGCTCCAGGAGCTTTATTTAAGATGAGAGTCAAATTCAGGCATGTCTCAGGGCAAAAAGAAGTGGGTCAGCCAGATGTGGTGGCACACACCTGTAATCCCAGTACTTGGGAGGCTGATACAGGAAGATCGCAGACTTGAGGACAGCCTTAGCAAGCCGTGAGACTCTCATCAACTTAGCGAGACTCTGCTTCAAAGTAAAAATAAAATAGGGCTGGGGGTGTGGCTTGGAGGTAGAATGCCCCTGGGTTCAACCCCCAGTACCAAACAACAATAAAAACAAAAAACAAAGAAGTGGGCCCATGGAAGGGGATTGTAGACACTGCAGCGGAATAGCCAACTAGCCCTAAATAAAGGGTCACGTCAAGGAGCAGTAGTTCCAAGGACAAGGGTATAAGTTGAGAAAAGGGAAGGTGACAAGTAAGAATTTCAGAGAACTATAATTTTGCATAATAGATAAAAATACAAAGAAAGGAAAATAGAAGTCAACAACAGGTATTTTCTGCTAGCCACGTCATTATTTTTATCTACATTAAATCTTTTAGCATTGTGTACTGGTAAAATGTTGAGTAAAGGTTTTTACTTTAAAATTAATTTTAGCATTCTTTTTTCTTTTCTTTCTTTCGTTTGGTACAGGGAATTGAACCCAGGGGCATTCTACCTCTGAGCTACACCCCACCCCTTTTTATTTTTTTGAAACAGGTTCTTGCTAAGTTGCTGAGGGTCTTACTAAGTTGCTGAGCCTGTGATTCTCCTGTCTCAGCCTCCCAAGAACTGGGATTACAGGCATGTGCCACCACACACCTGACTTTTTCTTTTCTTTTTCTGGGCTGGGGATAAAACCTAGAGTCTAGTGAATGCTAAGTATGTGCTTTACCACTGAGCTGTACATCCAGACCTTAATATTTTTATTTTATTTTTCTGGGTGCACATTGGCATCAATAGTATTAAATACTAATTATTGCTAGGAGGAGGCCAAACACTGATGTGAACACCTTTCCATAATTGTATTGGTCTTATCCCATTCTGAACTAATTTGTCTTAGGTTATTGGGAAAATTCTGAATAGAAGTGATTAGAACTATGCTCTCTATGCAATACTAGATTTTTTTCCCTGCAATTTGATAGCTGTCTTGATATTCATTTCCTGAGAGCCTTAACATTTGAGATGCAATTAGCCATTCCCAAAGAGGGGAAAAGGGATCATATTAAGAAGAAACAAATGAGGATATAACAATGATAATTGGGTTCTAGAAGTGGAAAGAATATTTTCTTAGATGTTATCTTAAAAGATGATCTAGTTTGAGATTAAGTTGTGCCTACCTTCTAACTGTCCAGAAAAAGCAGCTTGATATGCTACAGAGGACCCTGGATCAGGCAGGGTTGGTAAATTCTTTTCACACATAGCCATGGACTTGCCAATTGGCCTGAGGTAGAGGGCTACGTCTCTTCATCTACACCTTTATGTATGAAAAGAGGATAAGATTTCATTTTTATTCAACAGTGATATGCAATGGTTTCTTTGTTAATGATGCTATATTTTGTTAAAAAAATATGGCATTACCTGGGCGTGGTGGTGCATGCCTGTAATCACAGTATTTGGGAGGCTGAGACAGGAGGATTGTGGGTTTGTGGCCAGTGTCAGTAACTTAGTGAGGTCCTCAGCAACCTAACAAGACCCTGTTCCAAAATAAAAAATAAAATAGTGCTGGGGGTGTAGCTTGGAGGTAGAATGCTTCTGGGTTCAATCCCCAATACCATATACACACACAAAAAAAAAAAAAAAAAAGAAAGGAAGGAAGGAAGGGCATTTTCCTTGGGGCCCTTGAAAACACATTTTAATTTCCATTGAATATTGTATTGTGTTCATAATGTATTATCTTATAATTGTGATAAACCCAACAGTTTATAATGAGCTACAATTCATTAATCCTCATAATTCTGTAAGATATGTTGGATATTTCTTGGTGCTTAGGACATAGGAGATACTCAAGAAACTTTAGCTTCTTTTAGCCTTTTCCATTTTTCAAAAACTGAACACTGACAAACAGAAGGACACAATGTGTGTTCTTATTAGACCAGACACAAGGTTAAACCGTCTCATTTTTTGCTTGTCAGATATCCATGAGCAATGATAAATCACACTCTTGCATATTTTCTACTCCATGTGTATCTACTGTACATTGCAAAAATAGTTTTTGAGACCTCAGCATTGCATTCTCATAGAGATGAAAATGAAAATAATAACCAAATGAATTAAATTAGAAAATAATTTCTGGGGTGGGGAGTGTAGCTCAGTGGTAGAATGCATACTTAGCATATTCAAGGCTGTGAGTTTGATCCCCAGCACCACAAAAAGGAAAAACAAAAAACAAGAAACCCCCAAACTACATTTTCTATGTTGTAATTGAATTGGACAAAGTATCTAACATATGTCTGATTCATTCATATGTCTGATTTAGTTAACTCTAAAGGATTAAATCAGGTTCTTTAATACAATTCTAATATTTACATTTTATTTTCACTAGGAAATATGTTCATTCATGTCACTACCAGGAAACAAGATTTACTCTGTATCTCTAAATAGTGCAGAAATTGAGGGGAAAAAATTAAACCACTTGAAGAAGGGTACGAGTGTTCATGCCAGAAGCAGGATTAGAAATCAGGGTGTTTTTGGTGTTGTTAATAGTAACGATACCAACAATAATTTATTGGATGCCAAGAGAGCACTGGTTTCTAGGCAGGCTTGCCTACCAGGGCTATTGTGTTTTGTTTGAAAACATCTAAATTAATTTCAAGAAATGTATCCATGTGGTAAAAACAAAAAACAAAAAACACAACTCACATCATAGAGTTCAAAACCTGTGCAAGCCAAATTTCTAATTTCAAAACCATGCATATACAGTACTTTTGTATTTAGATAGACAATTTCCTTTCTGATAAAATAGCTCTGGAAAAAATGCCCGGATTTTCATTTGAAAAAACATTTGCAAGAGAATTTACATGTCCTTTTTCCAACCAATATTATTTTCATCACGACTTCCTAAAATATGGCCCATGTTTTATTTAACAAGAAGTCTTGCTCATTTTGAGTTTCTAACGTGACCGTCCACACTCTGTTGTCCTTCTTTACTGGAAATGAAAGCTACACCAACCAGGCCAGTCGCAAATGCCTCAACAAAAGAGCCAAACAAAACCCCAGTATTGGGAAAGTTGACAAAGGCGGTGTGGATAGCTGAACAGACTCTTAAGACTATTTAATCACCATTAAGTCTTTTCTCACCCTGCCTCTCTGTCCTATAATTCCAAATCGCAAAAGCAAATACTGTGAATTTTCTGGTTGCAGCTTCCTCAAAACTTTTGTGGAAAGAATAATATCTTGCCTTTTGGCATTATATTTGTTTAAGTAGCAAAAAGGTGGATGCCTTTAGAATATAATTCAGGTCAAGTCTGATAGAGAGAGAGAGAGAGACAGACAGACACACAGACAGACACACAGACAGACACACAGACTGACTCAGAAAGGAGAGTCAGAAGCTTGCTCACAACTTACTTTCTGCTTCTTTCTATAAACCTGTGAAATGTTGACTATAGTAATGAGATTTTTTTCACCTTTTTCTCTTTCTCTCAGGCACCAAATGGTCTCCCAGCTGTGAGTAGTTTTGTGTCAGCATCCAGCATGGCTCCTTACCCCACCCCAGCCCCAGTGTCACCTTACATGACCTACAGCGCTGCTCCTTCTGGTTATGTGGCTGGACATGGGTGGCAACATGCCGGTGGGACCCCACTGTCCCCCCACAACTGTGACATTCCTGCATCGCTGGCGTTCAAGGGAATGCAGGCAGCCAGAGAAGGTAGTCATTCTGTCACCGCTTCGGCACTCTGATGGGAAATTCTGTCTCCAGCAGCTGCACTCGGGTCTCCCCACTCAGCACATCCTCCACCCCCTTCCCAGGTGTCACATCCCACCCCTCCTGCCCGCCAACTCTCCTGCCTCCAGAGCTGGTTTTACAGACTCGCGTCCTTTGTGCCGATGACACTTAAATATTTCTTGCCATAACTTCTTTTTTGCAGAAAATCTGACATGACTTTAGGATTTAAAAACAAAAGCAACGCTAAGGATTGAATGAGACATTTGTGTTCCCCACACACTGTTTTAACGTAGTGAAGAAACCTACACCCCTCAAAGGGCTTAAAGAACTTTTTAAACTAGACTTTGGTAAAACCACACATGTATATTTATTCTAAATCAACCTGAACTTTTGAAACGTGCAATTGTTGAGATTTTTGCAAAATCAATAAAGGAAAACACATGTAGAAAAAAGTTATGCTACACCCTCTAATCAAATAAGGTGACCAAGTAAGCCTTAATTCATCCTTAGGAAACCAATCAATAATTGACTTGTTTGAGTGACCCGTTGTTTATTTTTAAGAGATGACAACCCAAGCAATTTCTGAATTTAGCTCCTCCCCGTGTTTTGACTTGGTTCCAAATACAGTAATGTTTATATTTTCTATTAGTTTGTAAATATGAACTCTGGATGGTGCATTTGTGTCTTTGTTCCATGGGATATTCCCCTCCTTCAGCCCTACTCTTTCTCTGTTGTTTTCTGTTTTTTACAAAGGTGACTTTCTGGCAATGTCTTTGTCTCTGTTTGGTGGTGGGCTGCTCCGGCTCTTGGACCTGGATTTGCCCCCCAATTTTGTGTGTGCAGTGAAGGCTTCCGCATCTCATGAAGGACACTTTCTTTCTACAGCAGAGGACTCAAAAAACAGATAAAACAAGCTAATCTCCCATTTTATATCCTAATCAAACAACACACATGCCAAGCATATAAAGACGAGGGTGGAAAATATCTGAATGAGAAGGCTCTAAAGGAAGTCACTTAGAAACAAGCTTAATGTGAAATATTTTGCAAAGACACTTAAAATGAACTTTATGTTAAGAAAACCACTGTGAAGCTAAATTGTACTGTTATTGTTGGCTTACCTGTGTGTTCAGCAATCTCAGCCCAAAATTATGTTGTAACTTAAAGAAGACAGAAAATTCTGCTCTAATGAATGTAACAATGGCTTGCTGTGAAGTTTACATTGTTGTATAGAAGCATGTTTCACATGTAGGTTAATTGGTGGTGGTATTAGAAATACAAATGCTATTTAATTATAATGAATCCCCTTTATTCATTCCTGGAATTACAAGACACAGATCAACTGATATATCTTTCCAGACCAATTTTTTTCACTTTAATGTTAATAATAATAGAGCTGTGGGATATTGTGTGTGTGTGTGAGCATGTGATTATGTGTTGTATTTTAAAACACCTGATTTTCTTGGGTAAAATTTTACAGTTCTTATACCTTCTGTTTAGGAAGTTCTTACTGCTTGGCAATGTAGGCTTAAAAATACATTTTAGAACATTGGTACAATTCATCTATTGGAAAATTAATATATTGTGGGTTTTTTGGTATTAATTCTGTGCAATACCTAAAAGGGCACCTCACTAGATATGGATGTTGAAGATGCATTCGTTAGGTGGTTTTGGTTTCTTCATATCTGTGCTGTGCACAGCAGACATGATCATCCCGTCCTGCCACTTAGGTTTCGTGGCCTCATTTAAAACTCAGATGGCTAGATCAGCCAGTTTTCCGGATCACTAGGATGTAAACAGTAAGCAGATTTCTGACACTCAAGTTGTGTTCAAGGAACTGCTTTTTGCAAGCAGCAGATATCTTATAGAGAGCTTTGAACTGCATTTATTTCTAAAGCAACTGAAATTTAGTGCTACAAACAGAGGATTATAACTTCAGGAGAAGAATAAGCAGAAAGAGCAGATGAACTCTCAGGGCCATAGTCTTCCTTTGATCTTCTAAAACTCCCATTGACATCTGGAGTTCCCAGTCTGGTGAGAAAATAGACTATAGACTGAATGGAACAAAGATCCAATCCAATATTTTGGTGGAGACTTTAAAACCATACTGTACAGGAACTCACCTAACATCCAGAAAAACTGTCATAAGGTACAGAATTATTTTTTATCTAATGTTTTTAGGTGGCTATTAGGGGTCTTCGAAAATATCAATTGTTTGTATGAGAACACAACTAAATGTTATTTTCTTTATCTAAATTAAGAAATTTCTTATTGTTATTTATAGTTTTTTCTGGGTCTTATATTTTAAAAGATCTAATATTACTGGTATCAAAATTTTCTTTTCATTTCTCTTCCTAGGTCTTTTTTTTTAAATAAAGTTCCAATGGAGTAATTTTAAAAAGACAACAGAAAGCCCAAACACAATTTGCTACTCAAAGAAAATAATAATTTGAAGCCACTTAAAAAACTATGAGAAGGAAAATAGGATGGGATACAGGGTTGGGACTATTTGATTTTTAAACATTATTGTTCTTGGTTAATGTTAACACATTTCCTCTGTTTCTTGAGGGGTAAAGTGTTTTTAAATGGGCAAACACACTCCTCAGAAATCCTTCTCCATCTCATCCACATGGAGAGGTTAAAGGTTCGGTTTCATGGCCTCTGTACCCCTAGTGCTCTCTCTCACAGGATGCAAGAGTATTACCTGCAACGATAGAATGCAGTTGTGCAACACAGACACATACTTATTTCTCTTGGTTTTTTGTTTTTAATGACCCACTTACTGACTTTTGGGCTGAAATATAAATAAAAAACAACACATTGAAAAGGATGTACAACAGAAGGCTGTGTATGTATATACAGTATGTCAAAAAAGCCTTTTATTTTTATACTTCAAATGCTCTAAATTAATAAAAATGAATAATTACTATGTTATCTTTACCTTTTGTTTTCAAAATGCTTTAGTAAAAGAGCCCCGTAGTAGAAATATTCCATAGTAGTAATTAAGGGCCGGTGTCATCTAGAACATGCAGCTGTTTTAATTGACTTTAGCTACTGAAGTAGTATCGTTTCAGGATGCAGACAGAAAATCAACTTTAGTTATATCAAGATCAAAGAGATATTTTTTAGAGTGCAGGTTAGTACATGAATGCTTGGAAATGCTAAGAATGTACTTCTATTTTGAAACATTTTTCCTTCATATATATATATATATCTTAATATTGCAGACAGCAGACTTCACACGTGAAGCTGTCACTTAAAACTAATAACCTGGAAATGTAGTTTTATTCTACACAAATTCTTTTTTTCCTGTGCTGGGTATAGAACCCAGGGCCTGGTACATGCTATGCAAATGTGCCACCACTGAGCCACACCCCAGCCCCTCATTCTTCTTAAGAACAACATAGGTACGAGTTCTGTACAAAGGTGTACAGAGGGTACAGATACAGCACAAATGGGCCCAAGGAGTGCTTCCAATTTATATTTAATATGAAAATATTTCAGCAACAAAATTTGTCTTCAGAGTAAACTATGTAGTTTAATATAATTTCATGTATTCTATTTGTAATACAAAACTTCAGATAGCATGATTTAAAAATTCCTGCTTAAGCAACCATGTAAAATATAAAGTAGATTTAGAAAAATAGAGCTGAGATGTATATTATTACTAAAGAAAACCAACAGATTTACATTTTAACATAGCACTCATAAAAATTAAACATTCTCAAAAAGCCATTTTAGTGCACTTTAAAAACACTTTCCTTCTGTTCTTTTAATATCATTTGTGGAAAAAGTTAATTCCTTATAAAATTGTTTCAATTGTGGCTCAACTTATTTTTCTACCCAGTTTTTCTTTGAATAAAGGAAGTAATTACAGAATAATTTGTTTTCAGGAATTTAAACATTCTAGACCTTTTAGAAAAAAAAGATCATTCCAATGAATTTTCATTGCAAAGCAGTATAAGAGGGCATAAGTGACAAAGCTTATATTGCTTTCATGAAACATATCTGATTTCTGTGCTATTTTAAATATTCTACTTACATACCTCATTGCTTCCTGTTTTTCTTTTCACAGTTTCATGTATAAGGCCCAAATTTACCACCTTAAGTAGTCTAAAGATAATTTCTAAAGCATCAAAATAGGCTTTGTTCTCGAACAAGCTATTTTCCTCTTCATAACTGCATGCCTGCTCAGCTGACCGATAGTCTCTCTCTTCTTCATGGGGCTGTGGAGTCAGTATCCATTATCTCAAGGGGAAAACACTTGCGAGGCAATCACCAGTTCTCCTGCAGCCATGAATAGGTGTATTCATAAACCAGCAGCATCACTGCCCCACCTAGAAAAGAGAAGAGCTGGGTATTTTATCACAAATCTGTGAAATAGCACTGTCTTTCCCCCTGCGTTTTTGAATCCATGAAGTCCTGGGCAGCCTATCGTGCAGGGACTGTTTGGAATGATCAGTTTTGGAGCTCCAACACATAGATATCAAACTACCGTGAAAATTCTCAGGGTAAAATCAAGACCATCTTGAATCTCCAAATACATTTTTTCCCCATGAGTCTCTGCAACATTCATCATTTCTCATCAGATTCTTTTTTCAGGCATGTTTAATTTTTAAAAAGTAAACAAATATAGACATATTTAGTCATGTGAGGGCATGCAGCTTCCTTGCAAATGAAACCTTTAGATTCTTCATACATAGGCAAAAGATTTATCTTTTTCAGTTCATAATTAACATTGTCTTAGTTGCCGTCAAGAAGAAAAGCTCTAAGATGGTGCCTGATGGATGAGTCCCAGTTTTCTCTTATGGCTTTCAAACTGGATTGTAATGTGAAAAATAGCTTCTGAATATTTTAAAAATCTGCATTGCACAACTTAACAAAAGGAGGTTAGAAGCTAACCATCATTTCGCTTATCTAAGATGTACACAGATTTGAACTTGAAAATTTGGTAGTGAAAATGGGTATCATGAAACCACCATTTGTCTTGGAAGAAAATAGTTGTACAACTGGCTGAAAAGAGGTTTGCTATATAATATATGAACAGGAATATGATTCAGGAAACTGAGTGCTGAAGTTACTGACCCTGGGAGAAGCATTTACACATGGATTGTTTTGTGATCTATCTAATGGGTAAATAGCATGTGTCCTATACCTTGGGACAACCTCTATCTTCTCGTGTCTAACTGCGAAAAATATTACAAAAGCAAAATGTGGACAAATATCCTAAGCACAACTTAGAGAAGACTTAGCTGCCCGAAGAAAGATTGACTGTCTCTGACAGAAAGAAATGGATCTTGATTTGGATCTTAGTTATTTTCGTACACGGCCATATGCTTTTTTTAAAATCTACAGGCTGCACATGTTTGTGTAACCATATACCAAAGATAATTATCTGCCTGTAATTTTCATTTTTAACCCATGAAGATACTCTATTAGACCCTTCTCAGCAGCTATAGCCCTCTTGGATCTCTGACAAACAAAAAAGGTGCACTACAAGATGGATGTTAATATGTATGTGAGTGCTGTGTTTACTCTTACTAACTTCACAATGTAAGGCAAGAATATGTGGACTTGGGTTAGTTTTCAGCCTAGTAAGATCTGGAGTTGAAACCACAGACTTCAAGATTCTTTTGTGGGAGGTACCTGATTATTAGCTGCACCGGGCTGCTAAGGGTTATTATAAAAATAAGATGGGATGCTTCTCCAGAATGAAGGATGAACATTCCAGGTTCATTTTTTTTTACTATCTCTTATTTCCCCCCACTCCCTTTTCCCCCAGTACTAGGAACTGAACCCAGGGGCATTCTACCTCTGAGCTACGCCCCCAGCCCCTTTTTAAATTTTGAAACAGGGTCTCACTAAGTCGCTGATGGTCTTACTAAGTTACTAACGCTAATCTCAAACCTATGATCCTCCTTTCTCAGCTTTGCAAGTACTGGGATTACAGGTGTGAGCCACCATACCCAGCTTTCCCTTTAAAAAAATATGTTGGTTGGCCTTAACTCAAAAGTCTTACCTTTCTCTGTACCTTCTTTTTGAAGAATGCATTTGCACATTTGAAATGAAGTGGAGGCCAGGTCCTTGAATGAGGTTTCTAGTTATTCACAATTTTGTTTAAGCTGGACAGTAAGTTCACAACAACCCTTTTCATTGGGTTTAACACCGCAGCAACCCAGGACCCCTCATGCAAAAACATTTAAAAACCCAACCAAACATTTGCAAGCCTCTAACAAAACTTGGGGTCAGATTATTTAAGAGTTTTGGATTAAGCTTCCAGTTAATTACCATTTTAGCTAAACGCTCCCTGGTCACCACATTTTTTTTTGGGGGGGGCCCATCCCCTTCTGAGAAAGCTGGTTTAGCACTGGTTCTGTGATTTTCTCTAATATTAGGTCTACTCGCAGGTTTTTACTGTGTGGTAAAGGAAAAATGCTACATATGTACTCGCAGAGATGCACGGAATTCCCAACGTCCTTTATGATTGGGTTACTTTTTACACATGGGCCAATGACAGACAGAAAGCAGAACCAAATCTCAAATGTGAAGCAAAATCCATGCTTATGTACCTACAGAGGTTGGGATAGGTGGACCTGGAATTGTGGGAGTGTTTTCCAGATACACCAAAGTGTGCATTCTTCACTTAGCTTCAATTTGTAAACTGTTGTTGTTTTTCTTAGGTTGGTAAAAATGTTAGTTTACTGGACTAAGATCTAAAGGTAAGTGTGCATGTGTGTGAGGGCAGTATGGGAGGAAGATGTTGGTGTTAAAAGGGAGGAATGGCAAAGGGAGAGAGGGGAAGAATGGAGAAGGTTCTAGAGGAGATTACCAGGAAGTCTAAGCAGGGACGCATGGCCTGGTTTAAAAAAAAACAAAAAAACAAAAAACAGAGCATGCTTTTGGTCTACAGCATATTTTTGTACTTATTCACAAGGCTGCTTATAATCCAAGACTATTTGCCCAGGCGGTTGGGGCTGCAGCAGTGATTTTCTTATCTATTTACATAGAGGCAGCTGACTCTCCCTGTGGGGATGGCAGCTGGCTTTTGTGTGTTGGTGTCCTCAGGTAAGGCTCGGAGCCAGCAGCTATCCACTCTCAAGCTGACAGAGGCCAGGAAAGGCGAGCACCCAGAGGGGGCGTCCCCATTCCTGAGAGGCAACTGTGAAGAGAAGTGACTCTTCTGTTCACAGAGGCATGTTGTCCTCCCTTTCTCCTTTGCAGTGGAATTGAGGCAGGAGCAAGGCTGAACTTGGAGCACAAAGGAAAGTTCTACTGGGCCAGTCCCTCGCTCAGTGGAATCCTCAACATTAGCCAAAAGCCACTGTGTATACCTCTGTGCTTGCTCAAACTCCCACTGGCCGTGGATCCTTTCCTATTGACTTAAGCTGGGCTTTGGCTTCCATCAGCCTCCAGCAAGGTCATAAACAGTACTTTATAAACAAAGGTGGAGCATCTCTAATGGATGCCTTTAGAATTTTGAATACTCATAGACAACTTTATATCCTTGAGGTTTCCATCTCTGGCAGTGCAATAAACTTTTATTCTGTTGTTGATAGATATAAATAACAAAAGAAGAGACACTAGAAAAATAAAGAAGGGAGGATATAAATAATAAAAAGCATCATTACCTGGTCCGAGTCTCATAATCTTGGGAAGTAGGCCTTTGTACAAAGCTAAAATCCTAGGAAGGGAAAGAGCAACATTCTTATTCTGAAAATAAATGGAGTCGCACCTCAGCTTTATTGAGATGCTGGCCCAGTATCTAAAAGCTATTTGAAGTTACACCTGGCCCAAACCTGACAGTATCTGGCTTAGTATTCTCTGCTGCAAATTGGATGAGGGGAAAGAGTTAATCAATTCTTTATTACCCAGGCTATGCTGGTCTTGTCCAATCAGAAACATGACTTTCATCAGCGAGATGGTTTTTGCTTTCAAGACAGCTGTATATATGGACAAAACGACTTTTGTAATTGAATTTAAAAGACCACAAACTCAGTCTTCCCATTAGGAAATATGATGCAGTTTAGAGCAAAATAATAAAGTATCACTTGTTTACTGAAGAGTAAGTGATTGGTGAGGAGGGGTGAAGAGACAGAAAGTAAGATGTAAAGTCAGTCGCAAAAGGCACATACTTTAAATAAAAAAGAAAAACCCAGGACTAGTTTTACAGGATTCTCATATTTAATTCTCTGAGGAGAATAAAATTAGGTGACATTTTAAATAGATTTTTAGTCAGAAGACAATTGTTCTCCTGCCCATATGCTAATAGGACACATAATATACAATAGCATATTATGTAAACTGACAAGTAAAAGGTTCCTCTCAGCGCTGTAAGGCAAACACGCAGCGTATGGTACGAGTGTGCCTCGCAGCAAGATGGTGAGGGTGTCGGGACATTTTGCCAACATCTCATTATTGTGTTGCTTTGCGAAGTTCGTCATAGACTCCATGGGGCTCCTTAGACACACACCTAACTTAGAGGGCTTACTGGCTCTCACCAAAATACCAGGGCAATATGGTCTTAACACTACTTGAAGTTTGCACGTTTACTAAAGAATGAGTTACCCTTCTTCCTGATAGACGGTTGCCATTGTTTTAAAACAGGTTCTGTACTTGATCTCTCCAGGAACTGGCTGAGGCCCTTGAATCCGACTTTTGGCAACATCAAAAGGGATGTTAATGACTGAGGCTATTGTCCCCGAGAGAAGACCAATCCCAAATTTTCTCAAAAACTCCAAGGTTGGATCCTAAAAGAAAAGAAGAATAAAATCACTGAAAGGGAAGTGGAAGCTCCTAAACCAGTTAAACACTCTGAAGCAATATGTATTTAAGCAGAGCACCACACTCCCCGGCACCCTCCTGTTATTCCAGCGGAACGCATTAGGATTTCCTAGGCTGGAACTTGTTTTCTTGACAATCCCATTGGCTATGTTTTTACACATGGTCTAAATTGCTGAAGTACACATTTCCTCACACAGGATTTATAAACACAGTTCATAAAGAAAGACTGGTATGGCATATGGGGATGATTTGTATAATTGGGCTTCACAATGTACTTAGTATTACTGTATCAAAACAGGAGAAATCTAAGCACACTATTAGCTAATTGGCCAGAATATTTTACAAATGACAGCAACTTCCACCATGAAGCCTACTAAAATGCTCATTTGTGTGTGGACCCCCAAATGTTAAATTAAATCAAGGCTACTCTCGGTCTGCTGCTATTCCCCTCCAGGTTTTTTGCATTTATTTTCACGTGTAGCTGATCCACTGTACTGAGAAGTGCTAGCTTCCTGTTATTAACAAACCAACCCGGGGCCGCTGCAAAACAGCCTGTGACAGTCTGCGCTTTAGGAACAGTAGTAAGTCCCTGGACTAATTGGCTGAAGAATTTACAGCCCATTGTTCTTGAAGCTTATTCTTCTTCATGGCAAAAGAAGAAAAGGAGAGCGAGAGGGCACACTGAGAAATATTTCTTCTTTCCATTCGAATGTGGGCCCTTCACATTGGTCTGATTTGATTTTCCACCCCTCCCAGCTCTGCTTTCTGACATCAAAGTATTTAATTAGGTCTTATGTGGGAGTCACTTTCCTTCAGCCTATTTTTGTGCCCAGTGAGCTCACATTATGTTTTGTTATAATGAATTTGCTAGGAAGTTCTCATTCTGTTTGCAGCCTCAGTGCTGGCTCTGACCTCCACCTTATTCTTCCCCGGCCCTCTTGTTTGGTCAACATTTCAGAGGCATCTTCTCAGAACAATGCAGGGCTCTGTCATGAACTATTGCATCCAGCAGAACTGGGGAGTGGGCATACCCTGCTTAAGGAAAGAAAGAGTAGAGAAAGAAAGAAATAGAGAGGAGAAAGAGAGAGCGTGGGAGGGAAGGAAGAAGGAAAGAAGGGAGGGAAGGAGGAAGGAAGGAAGGAAGGAAGGAAGGAAGGAAGGGAGGGAGGGAGGGAGGGAAAGAAGGAAGGAAGGAAGAAATTTAGGTCTGAGCATTTCATGAGCTTCTACAGAGGAAGGAAACTTCTGGGGGCTCAGCAATTCTCAACTGAACCAGGAGCCAGTTACCATCACTGAAACTCCTATGAGACTAAATATAAAAAGCAAGGGATTCAGTAATAATTCTTGGATCTGGGCCATACAGGTGCCGGGGAGGTTTAAAGGGATTTAAAAACCAACAGGGTGTTTCTACAGGAAAAACAATGCGGCGATTGCAGTATAAGTGAGGTGTGTTTAAATAATTCCCCCTCCCCCGTTTTTTCTCTTTTACAAGGAGAGAAAAATGCCTTTATGTCGCCCTTCTCTATTATGGCACAGAAGCAGAACCAGAGCTCTGGAGGATGGCGAATTCAGCAGAGGCTCAAGTTGTCTGACCCTGGACAAGTCACTGAATCCCACAGAGCCCAGTGGGTACAGGGAAGATTTTAACACCTACCTTACCTGTGCACTGAATAATTTTTCTGAGCAATGAAAAGTGATAAGGAAATGTGCTATCAATGTTGTACGGGTCTGGCAGAAAATAGATAGTCTTATGTAGCCTGTCTTCTAAAGATGCAAAACGTAAAAAGATGCCCTTGTGGAGTCTTTGTGACACAGCCCAGCTCTCTTTTTCTGTTAAGGACAAGAGTGAAAATGGTGACTGTCTGTGCACTGTCCCTCTGGGAAGTTCAGAGGACCTAGTCACACATTTGGCCTCTGCCATCTCCTGGTGTATTTGCCGAGAATCAGGGCTGGGAATGGAGGGTAAACTAAGGTACCTTGTGGAGGTCACTGTGCTTAAGACCAAAACCTAAGGTCTCCAAGCCAGCACGGTGTTCACTACCTTGAGAAAGTGTCAAACCTGTTTTCCACACACCCCTCAGCAGCGTGCTAAGATCCTGCAGTAGCTCCCAAATCCAGCTGTGCGTCAAATCAACCGGCAGCTTTACAAATACAGATGCCTGGGCCCAGCCTAGGACCTGCCGCAGCTGCCCAGATCAGTGTCTCTTGGGAAGGTGTCTGAAAGTGGCTTCAAGAGCTGCCAGGCTGAGGACCCATTTCTAGGAATCAGTGATTTTGGAAATCACTGTTCCACATAGGCAAACACAGCCAGTTGCTACCCTTGAGGGCCCTCTAGAGAGGAACAGGTTCTCTTGGAAAAGGGTATCCCCATCACCTGGCTTCTGAGCCCACGGTCAGTCTCTCCCCCTGACCCCGCATGCTTTATCCAGCTTCCTGGGCAGGGATTGGGTGAGCCAGGAGAGCCCTGAGCCTGCCTCTGCTGCTTTCACACTATGTTGGTGGGCAGCCATCCTCAGGGGAATGAGCCTCTGCAGTGCCTCCCCCGTTCATTCCCTCCTGGACACCTCACCTCTCTGGTCCTTCCCTCCCTCCCTCCCGCCCTTCCTCTTTTCTTTTCTCTTTTCTTTTCTTTTCTTTTCTTTTCTTTTCTTTTCTTTTCTTTTCTTTTT
>PVJS01025771.1:9956-27657 GCA_004027185.1 Glis glis
AAAAAAAAAAAAAAAAAAAAAAAAAAAAAAAGATTCAGGGAAAGAGCTGGGTGCGGTGGCACACGCCTGTAATCCCAGTACTTGGGAGGCTGAGACAGGAGGATTGCAGGTTGGAGAACAGCCTCAGCAAGTAGTGAGACTCTCATCAATCTAGCAAGACCCTGTTTCAAAATAAAAATAAAGCCAGGCGTGGTGGTGCACACTTGTAATCCCAGTACTTTGGGAGGCGGAGACCGGAGGATCTGTGTTCGTGGCCGGCCTCAGTGCCCTCTCTCTCTCTCTCTCTCTCTCTCTACTTAGTGAGGCCCTCCGCAACTTCATGAGACCTGGTTTCAAAATAAAGTATAAAAAAATAGGGCTGGGAGTGTAGCTCAACCTAGCAAGACCCTGTTTCAAAATAAAAATAAAATAGGGCTGGGGGTGTAGCTCAGAGGTAGAACGTCCCTGGGTTCAATCCCCAGTATCACACACACACAAAAAAAATCGTGGAAAAATGTGTATTTTTATATTATGCTTTTATTTATGCAATTTCTTGTAAGTTTTAAATTATTTCCAAATAGTTTAAAAAGAAAAAAGACAGCCGGGCGTGGTGGTGCACGCTTGTAATCCCAGTACTTGGGAGGCTGAGACCGGAGGATCGCAGGTTCGCAGCCAGCCTCAGCTACTTAGTGAGGCTCTCCGCAACTTAGCGAGACCCTGTTTCAAAAAATAAAGAATAGCCGGGCGTGGTGGTGCACGCTTGTAATCCCAGTACTTTCGGAGGCGGAGACCAGAGGATCTGGGTTCACGGCCAGCCTCAGCTCTCTTGCTCTCTCTCTCTCTCTCTCTCTCCTTAGTGAGGCCCTCTGCAACTTCGTGAGACCCGGTTTCAAAATAAAGTATAAAAAATAGGGCCGGGGGCGTAGCGTGGAGGTAGAACGCCCCAGCATTCAATCCCCAGTACCGCAAAAAAAAAAAATAAATAAATAAATAAAAAATAGGGCTGGGAGTATAGCTTGGAGGTAGAATGCTACTGGGTTCAATCCCTGGTACAAAAAAAAAGGACATTGCACTTAGTTGCAGAAGGTCTCACTAAGTTGCTGAGTCTGGCCTTGAACTTGTGATCCTCCTGTCTCAGCCTCCCAAGCACTGGGATTACAGGCATGTGCCACCATGCCTGGCTTTCGATTTAGCATCTATTGATGATTCTTGCCTAAGCCAATCTTTTATTTTATTTTATTTTTTGTGGTCTTGGGGATGGAACCCAAGGGCATTCTGCCTCTGAGCTACACCCCCAATCCTATTTTTTATTCTTTATTTTGAAACAGGGTCTCACTAAGTTGCGGAGGGCCTCACTAAGTAGCTGAGGCTAGCCGCGAACCTGCGATCCTCCTGTCTCCGCCTCCCAAGTACTGGGATTACAAGCGTGCGCCACCACGCCTGGCTTGATTTTTTAATATGTATGAGTATGTGAGATACTACCATGCTTTCTAAAGTCAAAGCTTTAAAAGGCGTATGCTCACAGGCACATCTTTCCACCTATTCACTTCACCCCTTGTAAGTCAACACCTGCATTATTTTCTGATTTATTCTTGCGTTCTTTTGTATCAATAAGTAAATGTATGTTTATTTTATTTTCCCCTTGCTCACTCAAAAGATAAGTCAGGTGTGGTGGCGCACACTTGTAATCTTAGTACTTGGGAGGCTGAGACAGGAGGACGCAGGTTCGCAGCCAGCCTCAGCTACTTAGTGAGGCCCTCTGAAACTTAGCGAGACCCTGTTTCAAAATAAAGAATAAAATAGGGCTGGGGGTGTATCTCAGAGTAGAATGCCTCTGGGTTCAATCCCCAGTACCACAAAAAAAGAAAAAAAAAGATAAGATACTATGTATGTTTTTCTGCAATTTAATTTCTTAATATCTTCTAGGAATCACTGCATATCAATTTATAGAAATAGTCCTCATTCTTTTTATAGCTCCATTGTATATGCTATAGTTTAGTCAACCTATCTCCTCTGCTTGGACATTTAGGTAGTTTCCAGAATTTTCCAGTTTAAAAAAATATTGCAGTGAATGACCTGTGCATAAGTATTTTTGTGTTTTTTGTTTTGTTTTGTGGTACTGGGAGTTGAACCCAGAGAACTTCTGTCTCCAAGCTACACTCCCAGTTCTTTTTATGTTTTTTGTTTTGAAACAGCATCTCATTAGGTTGCTGAGAGTCTTGCTAAATTGCTGAGGCTGTCCTCAAACCTGCGATCCTCCTGCCTCAGCCTCCCAAGTACTGAGCCCAGCTGTATTGTTGACAGTACATCTTCAGGATAAAATCTTACAAGTGGGATTTTTGGGTCAAACAAAGAGTGTGTTAGTGGTTTGTTTGGTCTTTTTTTCCCCCCTGCATAAATTAACCACAAACTTGGCTTAAAACCACACTCATGGTTCTATAGGCCAGAAATCTGGGTAGGCTTGACTGGGCTATCACAGCCATAAATCAGGATGTCAGCTGGGCTCTCATCTGGAGCCCCTAGAAAGAATCCACTTCCAAGAAATCTCAGTTCCTAGGACTGAGGTTGCCCTTCCGTTGCTGGCTGTCAGCTGGGGCTGGCCTCAGCTTCCAGCGGGGCCCAGCACTCCTTACCAAGTGGCCCCTGTGTCCTCAAGCTGGTGACAGCGCATGGAAGCATTGTCAGGATTCTCTGACTTCTGTCACAGAAGAATAGAGCTGGAAACTAGTTAAGGTGGTGAGAACAGATTCCTCCTGCCTCCACCCTGTCCTGGGATTGAACCCGGGCACTCTACCACTGAGTTATAGTTGCAGCCCTTTTTATTTTCTATTTTGAAACAGTCTCACTAAGTTACTGTGTGCTGGCCTCAAACCTGCAATCCTCGTCTCATCCTCCCAAGTACTGAGATTATAGGTGTGTGCCACCACATCCCACTGGTGAGAACAGATTTTATTATTTATTCATGTATTTAATTTATTTATTGCGGTACTGGGATGGAACCCAGGGGCATTCTACCTCCGAGCTACACCCCAGCCCTATTTTTTAATGCTTTATTTTTGAAACCGGGTCTCATGAAGTTGCGGAGGGCCTCACTAGGTAGAGAGAGAGAGAGAGAGAGAGACAGAGAGAGAGAGGGACAGAGAGAGAGAGATCGATCCATCGATCGATCGCGCACGCTCGCACACGTGTGCGCTGAGGCTGGCCACAAACCTGGATACTCCAGTCTCCGCCTCCCAAAATACTGGGATTACAAGCGTGCGCCACCACGCCCGGCTTTTATTCTTTATTTTAAAACAGGGTCTCACTAGGTTGCAGAGGGCTTCACTAAGTAGCTGAGGCTGGCCACGAACCTGCGATCCTCTTGTCTCAGCCTCCCAAGTACTGGGGTTACAAGTGTGCACCACCACATCCGGCCTAAGAACAGATTTTAATCAGTAATAACTATTGCAATAGGGAAAAGGGTCCAATGTGAACTAAACTCAACTGATTTGTAGCAAGGTGGCTGGGCATTTAATTTAATTAATCAACTAATTAATTAATTAATTTTTGTGGCATTGGGGATTGAACCCGGACATTCTACCTCTGAGCTATACCCCCAGCCCTATTTTATTTTTTGTTTTGAAACAGGGTCTCACTAAGTTGTATAGAGCCTCACTAAGTAGCTGTGGCTGGTCTCAAACCTGTGATCCTCCTGCCTCAGCCTCCCAAATACTGGAATTACTAGTGTGCACCACCACGCACGTCTGGGGCTGGGCATTTTAAAGAAAGAATGAAGCTGGGTGTGACAGCTTCAGCAATGTAGACAGACTCTCAGCAACCTAGGGAGACCCTGTTTCAAAACAAAACAAAAAATATTTTAAGAAGGGCTGGGGGTGTAGCTCAGAGGTAGAATGCTCCTGGGTTCAGTCCCCAGTACAATAAATAAATAAATATAAAATGAGCATGTAGGATGCGGGGTGGTGAGTGAAAGATGACAAAAGGTTATTCAGGGTAAATATGAGTATGTAAATTGCATCTGCTAGCTGGCAATTATCAAAGTTATTTTCCCACAGACTAGGAGACCCTATCTGTAAGTGTGGGCACACAGTAAAAAAATTTTAACAGTCTTCAGTTTTCTCAGGCAGGCACTTTGGCGGGGGGACTAGGCTCATCCTAGGGATACAGCCTTGAGCTGATAGAAATTATGTTAGTGTTTGCTAAAGTCTTTTTTTTTCAGTACTGGGAATTGAACACAGGGGTGTTCTACGTCTGAGCTATACCCAAACCTATTTTATTTTTTTTTTTGCGGTACCAGGGATTGAACCCAGGGGCGTTCTACCTCCGAGCTACACCCCCGGCCCTATTTTTTATACTTTATTTTGAAACCGGGTCTCACGAAGTTGCAGAGGGCCTCACTAAGGAGAGAGAGAGAGAGAGAGAGAGAGAGAGAGAGAGAGAGCTGAGGCTGGCCGCGAACCCGGATCCTCCGGTCTCTGCCTCCCAAAGTACTGGGATTACAATCGTGCGCCACCACGCCCAGCCTCAGCCTCAGCAACTTAATGAGATCCCTGTTTCAAAATAAAAAATAAGGGAGCCGGGCGTGTGGCACACACCCCCAGAGCCCTATTCTACTTTTTGTTTCGAAGCAGTATCTTGCTAGGTTGCTGAGAGTCTCACTAAGTTGCTGAAGCTGGCCTCAAACCTGAGATCCTCCTGTCTCAGCCTCCCACATACTGGGATTACAGGCGGGCGCTACCACACCCGGCAGAGCACAAATTCTTTTTTTTTTTTTTGTAGTGCTGGGGATTGAACCCAGGGGTATTCTACCTCTGAGTTACACCCCCAGCCCTATTTTGATTTTTTATTTGGAAACAGGGTCTCACTAAGTTGCTGAGGCTGGCTTTGAACCTGCAATCCTCCTGTCTCAGCCTCCCAAGTCCTGAGATTACAGGTGTGTGCCACCAAGCCTGGCGGAGCACAAGTTCTAATCAGATCAATCCAGTCTTCACCATTTCCTAGTTGTGACACCTTGAAATCATTTCACTTCTTTTTGCCTTGATTTCTTCATCTGTGATTGTGGATAATAATAGTAGCTACCTCCTAGAATAATTGGAGAGATGAAATGAAATCTTATTTGCAGAGCACTAATGCATTCCTGGCACACAGTATCTGCTCAACAAATGTTCCCTGTCTACAGTTATCATGCTGTTTTGCTCAGTTTCTGGCTCTGTGCTCCAAGTTTTTGTGGCTTCCCTGTAGTTCTTAATGTGATGGTACATGCCTGTAATCCCAGTACTTGGGAAGCTGACACAGGAGCATTGCAGGTTTGAGGATAGCGTCAGCAATTTAGCGAGGCCCTCAGCAACCTAGAGAGACCCTCTTTCCAAATAAAAAATAAAATAGGGCTGGGCGTGGTGGCGCACGCTTGTAATCCCAGTACTTTGGGAGGTGGAGACCGGAGGATCCGGGTTTGCGGCCAGCCTCAGCTCTCTCTCTGTCTCTGTCTCTCCCTCTCTCTCTCTCTCTCTATCCTTAGTGAGGCCCTCTGCAACTTCGTGAGACCCGGTTTCAAAATAAAATATATAAAAAAAAATAGGGCCGGGGGCGTAGCGCAGAGGTAGAACGCCCCTCGTCCAATCCCCGGTTCCGCAAAATAAATAAATAAATAAATAAATAAATAAATAAATCCGCAAAATAAATAAATAAATAAATAAATAAATAAAATAAAATAGAACTGAGGGTGTAGCTAAGAATGCTCTTGGGTTCAATCCCCAGTACCACAAACATTGAAAAGAAAAAAATTAGTCAATGGAAAAAATTATATAAAAACAAAGAAAGAAAATATTCTTCGAAGTAGATTTACTTAATTCAGAAGAAGTGTAGTAAACCCGGCACCGTGGTGTATGCCTGTAATCCCAGTACTTGGGAGGCTGAGACAGGAGGAGTGCAGGTTTGAGGACAGCCTCGACAACGTAGCGAGACTCTCAGCAACCGAGTGAGACCCTGTTTCAAACTAAAAAATAACGTGAGGCCCTCCGCAACTTAGTGAGACACTGTTTCAAAATAACGAATAAAAATATAGGGCTGGGGGTGTAGCTCAGAAGTAGAATGCCCCTAGGTTCAATCCCCAGTACCGCAAGAAGAAAAAAACTAAAAAATAAAATAGGGCTGGGAGTGGGGGTGTGGCTCAGAGGTAGAATGCCCCCAGGTTTAATCCCCAATGCCACAAAAAAAAAAAAAAGGGAGTGTAAGGAGTGTAGTAAAGTATATCACGGTTTCCCAGTCACTCATCCCTCCCGTCAAGGGCTGTGCACACCACCCTTCCCGTGCCTGTGCCTTCCCTTGGGAGGCTCGGCTGTGACTTTCCTTGGCCTTTGGCATGCATTTTCCCTCTGCTATGAGAACAGTAGGTTCTAGATCAGTCGGCTTCTTCAGCCTGGGTTCCAGAGTGAGAAAATACATGGAGCCGCTGGGCGTGGTGGTGCACGCTTATAATCCCAGGACTTGGGAGGCTGAGACCGGAGGATCCGGGTTCGCGGCCAACCTCAGCTACTTAGTGAGGCCCTCCACAACTTCGTGAGACCCTGTTTCAAAATAAAGAATAAAGGCCGGACGTGGTGGCGCACGCTTGTAATCCCAGTACTTTGGGAGGTGGAGACCGGAGGATCCAGGTTCGCGGCCAACCTCAACTTTCTCTCTCTCTCTCTCTCTCTCTCTCTCTGTCTCTCTAAGTTACTGACGCCTCCCAAGTACTGGGATTACAGGCGTGCGCCACCATGCCTGGCAGTGTTCTAATATTAATAAGAGAAAACAAGCCGGGCGTGGTGGCGCACACTTGTAATCCCAGTACTTTGGGAGGCGGAGACGGAGGATCTGGGTTCGCGGCCAGCCTCAACTCTCTCTTTCTCTCTCTCTCTCTCTCTCTCTCTCTCTCTCTCTCTGTACTTAGTGAGGCCCTCCGCAACTTCGTGAGACCCGGTTTCAAAATAAAGTATAAAAAATAGGGCCGGGGTGTAGCACGGAGGTAGAACACCCCTGGGTTCAATCCCCAGTACCGCAAAAAAAAAAAAAAAAAAAAAGAGAAAACAGTGCTTTTGGAAGCACTAATTAACAAAAGAAAATATTCCACAACACATGAAAGTCATAAGAAATTCAAGGACTGAGGATGTAGGTAAGTGGAAGAGTGTTTGTCTATTGCGCATAAGGCCCTGAGTTCAATTCCCAGTACAGGAAGGAAGGAAGGAAAGAAGTGAAAGAAAGAATAGAAAGAGTATGCTCCCCTATATCAGCCACCTTATGGTTACTACACCCAGAGCATTTAACATTAATATAACTCTATTAGCTGGGCGTGGTGGTGCACACCTGTAATCCCAGTAGTTGGGAGCTAAGACAAGAGGATTGCAGGTTCAAAGCCAGCCTCAGCAACTTAGCAAGAATCTGTTTCCAAATAAAAAATAAAATAGGGCTGAGGGTGTAGCTCAGAGGTAGAATGCTCCTGAGTTCAATCCCCAGCACCACTAAAAATATACATATATGCGAACATCACACACACACACGCACACACACACACACATTCACATTTCTCCAAAACTATCCTAAAAATGTTTTTCATAGTCCTTCCCCTCAATCAGTATGTAATTAAAGATCACACAAACCATGTAATTGTCACTTGCCTTTTTTGTTTGTTTTCTATTTTTTTTTCATCAAACCCTTGTGTTGAGAACTGATTTTCAATAGCTCACAGCAAGGAAGCTGCTCCACTTACATATGAAACCCAGAAGTGGAACAGCGTAGCACCAGGCTCCCCACGAACGTGGGCCATGTGACAGTCAAGGGTTCAATTGCCTTTAATCTATAACACTTCCCCCATCATCTCCTCCTCCTCCTTCTATTTTGTGGTGCTGGGGATTGAACCCAGGGACATTCTACCTCCAAGGTATGCCCTCAGCCCCATTTTATATTTTATTTGGAAACAGGGTCTCACTAAGTTGTGGAGGACCTCGCTAAATTGTTGAGGCTGGCTGTGATCCTGCAATCTTCCTGCCTCAGCCTCCCAAGTACTAGGATACAGGGGTGCACCACCAGGCCTGGCTCTGAGTCTTCCTTGACTCTCATGAAACTGACATTTTTGGAGAGTTGGGGGAAAGCTATTTGACAGACTGCCTCTCAATTTGGATTTGTCTGTTTTTTTTCCTCATTATTAGATTCAGGTTCATCATTTTTTGGCAGAAGTTCTACATAGATGATGTAATCTCATGGCATCACACCAGGAGGCTCAGAATATCACTTTGTTCTGTTATTTGTGACAACTTTTGTTTATGAGGTGTTGTTACCAGAGTCCTAGGCCAGAGGCCCAACTCTAAGTATCCCAACATATCAGGTTTGGTCACTGGCCCCCCAAACCAAACAGAAAAAGTAATGATGAAAAGCAGGAAAGGAGTTTTTTTTTTTTTTGGTTCTGGGAATTGAACCAGGGGTATTCTACCTCTGCACTATACCGCCAGCCCTGTTACATTTTTTTTTGTTTTGAAACTGGGTCTCACTAAGTTGCTGAGGCTGGCTTTGAACCTGCGATCCTCCTGTCTCAGCCTCCCAAGGACTGGGATTACAGGCATAGGCTACCACACCCAGCTAGGAAAGGAACTTTATAATCTACATGGCCATATGGGAAGGTGAGTGAGATTAAGCATCTTCGCCCTGTCTTCAGGGGTCTGGACATAAGATTTAGGTTTAAAAAGAATAAGAACAGAGCTGGGCATGGTGGTGCACACCTATAATCCCAGTACTTGGGCGCTGAGACAGGAGGATCGCAGGTTTGAGGCCAGCTTCAGCAATTTAGCAAGGCTCTCGGCAATTTAGTAAGACCCTGTTTCCAAATTAAAAAAAAAATAGGACTGGGGGTGTAGCTTGGAGGTAGAATGCCCCTGGGTTCAATCCCCAGCACCACACACACACACACACACACACACACACACACACACACACACAAAGATAGGAACTAATGAACGAAAGAAAGAAAGAAAGGGAAGGAAGAGAGAAAGCGCAGGGATGGGGTGCGAGGCATGCATAACTAAGCAGTCCTGGTCAAACTGATCTGATTGATCATTGTTCATTTCTGGCTCCAGAGTTCTTTATTGTTGTTGTACTAAAGATTGAACCCAGGGATGTTCTACCTCCAAGCTACACCCCAGCCTGATTTTATTTTGAAACAGGGTCTGTTTGCTAAATTGCCAAGGATGGTCTCAAACTTGCCATCTTCCTGCCTCAGCCTCTCAGTGAGCTGGGATTAGAGGTGTGTGCCACCATGCCTGACCTTTTTTTTTTTTTTTTTTTTTTGGTACTGGGGATTAACCTCAGGGGCATTCTACCTCTGAGCTACACTCCCAGCCCTATTTTTTATTCTTTATTTTGAAGCAGGGTCTCACTAAGTTGGTGGAGGGCCTCACAAAGTAGCTGAGGCTGGCCGCGAACCCGGATCCTCCTGTCTCAGCCTCCCAAGTACTGGGATTACAAATGTGCGCCACCACGCCCGGCTATTTTTTATTTTGAAACAGGGCCTCGCTAAATTGCCGACTGACCTCGAATCTGTAATCCTCCTGTCTCAGCTCCAGAACAGTCCTGATGACCTGAGGGGGTAATCTGCTTTTGCTTCACTGGATGTTTATCTGTCAGACCTGAGATCCTGGAAGGGGGACAGTTTGGTTCCCCTGAGGTGAGCGCTCCTACTTAGGGGGTCAGTCTTATCATGGGGCAACCTGCCTGCAAGGCTCCCCTGTGGCTAGAAGGTGTCAGGCAATGACTGCAGACTTCCAGGCGCCTCTCCAGGGGTCTGGAACAGGGAGTTGCAAAAGCTGGCAGCCGAATGTCCCCGCAAGTCTTGAAAATCCCGTTACTCTTATTCTGGCATCTTCTAGCCTCGAAGTGGTGGGTTACCAGCTTTAGAGGAATACTCCTTAAATGGTTAACATGCCCGTGTGCAGAGCTGAGCAGGAATCTGACCCAAAGGTTTTTTTTTGTTGTTTTTTTTTTTGCAGTACTGGGGATTGAACCCAGGGGCATTCTACCTCGGAGCTACACCCCAGTCCTATTTTTTTTATTCTTTATTTTGAAACCAGGTCTCACTAAGTTGCAGAGGGTCTCACTAAGTAGCTGAGGCTGGCTACGAACCCAGATCCTCTGGTCTCAGCCTCCCAAGTACTGGGATTACAAGCGTGCACCACCACGCCCGGCTCTGACCCAAAGTTTAAGGTAATAAAGGAGTTGGAGACAAAATGAAGGCAGAGATGCCCAGCTTTCTCCTGCTTCTAGTTACTCAGTGGGCATCTGTTGGCCCAAGTGAAGAGTTTTGCCTTTAGCACAGGCAGCCTCCGTTATAGTGTCTGCCAGATTTGTCCGCTGAGATGGTAATTATTCCCCTTTTGTAATGAGTCAGTGACCTCCTGTGACTAACCTGTTTCCCCAACAAGCTTTTGTCCTGCGCTGGTGACCTCCACTCTTGCCCGAGTCAAATAATTGTTGCTATGGAAGATGGAAACCGGACATCAATATTGTTTAAGTGGTCCCCAAGTGGTTTTAAAGTGTAGCCAGGGTTGGAAGTCATTGTTTCCCCAGCCCGTGGCTTCTCAATCTTTGTTTTAAAATCCTCTGGAGATTCTGATAAATGCAAATTTGTCCCTAGCACCACACACACACACACACACACACACACACACACATTGGGTTTGGCAGGACTGGAGTAGGTCTGATATATATTTCTAACAAAGTCCCAAGGGCTTGCTGATGTTGTCGACCCACTTCAATTACAGTTCAAATGCCAAGAGTTAGCCAGGCATGGAGATGCACACCTATATTCCTAGTACTTAGGAGTCTAAGACAGAAGGATTCTAGGTTCAAAGTGAGCCTCAGCAACTTAATGA
This sequence comes from Glis glis, assembly GCA_004027185.1. NCBI lineage: Eukaryota > Metazoa > Chordata > Mammalia > Rodentia > Gliridae > Glis > Glis glis. The sequence continues at coordinate 20,831 of PVJS01025771.1, forward strand.
GACTCTCAGCAACTTAGAGAGACTCTGATTAAAAAATAAAATATAAAAAGATCTGGGAGCTGGGTGTGGTGGTGCATACTTGTAATCCCAGTACTTGGGAGGCTGAAACCGGAGGATCCGGGTTCGCGGCCAGCCTCAGCTACTTAGTGAGGCCCTCTGCAACTTAGTGAGACCCTGTTTCAAAATAAAGAATAAAAAATAGGGCTGGGGGTGTAGCTCGGAGGTAGAATACCCCTGGGTTCAATCCCTAGTACCGCAAATAAATAAATAAATAAATAAATAATAAAAATAAAAAGGTCTGGGGGTATATCTTGGAGGTAGAATCCCCAGTAGCAAAATGTAATGAAATTTAATGAAAAAGTAAGCCAGCACGGTGGTACATACTTGTAATCCCAGTACTTGGGAGGTTGAGACAGGAGGATTGCAGGTTTGAGGCCAGCCTCTGCAACTTAGCAAGACCCTGTTTCAAAATAAAAAGGGCTGGGGTATAACTCAGAGGTACAATACCCCTGGGTTCAATCCCCTGTACCAATAAATAAATAAAAAGTAAATTAATAAATATATCAAGGTTCAGTTTAAACCTCAGATAATACCTAAGATTTGTTCTGAATACAATACCTTTTCCCTAATTTAGTTTTCCCAAGTGTGTCAGCCAACATTCCTACTTACTAACATCAAAACCTACTGTAAAGCCAGGCGTGGTGGGGCATGCTTGTAATCCCAGTACTTGGGAGGCTAAGACAGGAGAATCACAGGTTCACGGCCAGCCTCAGCTACTTATTGAGACCCTCCGTAACTTAGTGAGACCCTGTTTCGAAATAAAGAACAAAAAATAGGGCTGGGGTGTAGCTCAGAGGTAAAATGCCCCTGGGTTCAATCCCCAATACTGCAGAAAAAAAAAAAAAACTACTGTAGAGCCGGGCATGGTGGCACACACCTGTGATCCCAGTACTTGAGAGTCTGAGACAGGAGGATCGCAGGTCGGAGGACAGCTTCAGCACGTAGTGAGATTCTCATCAATCTAGAGAGACCCTGTTTCAAAATAAAAATAAAATAGGACTGGGGGTGTAGCTCGGAGGTAGAATGGCCCCGGATTCAATCTTCAGTAACACACACACACACACACACACACACACACACACACAAAAAAAAAAAAACCCCAACCAAACCCTACCGTAGCTAGTTTGCACAGAAAGGGCACGTATTGTCTGCATTGGGTAACTCTCAGAACCTCTGGGAAGCTGAGCCCCAGGAATGGCGCCCAGACATGTCGTGGAACTGACCTAATGAGGGAACCAGTCCTCCCGCCGCAGGGCATGGAGCCCGTGTTCACTGAGGCCAGAGACATAAATCAACACCCACTGCTGTCACCAGCGCTGGTGTCACATTTGTGCCTGGAACTCAACCTCACAGCTATTGCCAGCCCTCCAAAGCTGGATGTCTCTGTTGTCACCCTCACTAGCAAGCCCATCCCACACACAGCCTATTCCCTCATGTTGTTTATTTCTAAAGTTTCAGACAAGGAGTTTGGATTGGTGGAGGCTGTGTCACGTGACTACTCCTTAGCTGCAAGGGAGACTGGGAAATCAGGTTTCTGGCTTTTATCTTGGGGACTGGGGAAGGGGTGGGATTTATAAGGCAGAAAATTATCCAAAGCAGGCAGCTCCAAACCATGATAAATGTTGAGTACACACACAGAACAAGAGGAAATAGGGAATCTAAAGAAGCATGTTAAATGACAACAAAATGATACAATCAACCAAATCCAGTTTATAGGAAATTTATAGAGCCAGTAAGTTAAGGACTATATCAACTAAGGCCTTCTTTGGATCTTTTTTTCAATAAGTCAGTATAATTTTAGAGAATTAGGAAGAATTAGCACAGACCGATTGTTGGAAAATATTAATGTACGATTTTTAATGTTGTCAGGGTATGATAGAGAAATTGTGCTTATGTTTTTTTTTTTTTTTTGTGGTACCGGGGATTGAACCCAGGGGTGTTCTACCTCCACGCTACACCCCCGGCCCTATTTTTTTATTATACTTTATTTTGAAACCGGGTCTCATGAAGTTGCGGAGGGCCTCACTAAGTAGATGAGGCTGGCCACGAACCCGGATCCTCCAGTCTCTGCGTCCCAAGTACTGGGATTACAAGCGTGCACCACCATGCCCGGCGTGCTTATGGTTTTGTTCTTAAGTACTTTTCAGTTAGAAATACATATTAATAATTTCTAAGTTAAAATATAGATTAAAATACTTCATGAAAAAAAGTGGGTAACAGACCCATGAAACAAGAATGGGAAAATATTGATCATTATTGAAGCTGAGTGATGGTACATATGTTACATTATACTCTTTTATTTATTTTTATTTTTTATTTTCTATTATTATTATTTTTTTTTTTTTTTGCGGTATAGGGATTGAACCCAGGGGCGTTCTACCTCTGGACTACACCCCCAGCCCTGTTTTTTTAATACTTTATTTTGAAACTGGGTCTCGCAAAGTTGTAGAGGGCCTCGCTAAGTAGCTGAGGCTGGCCACGAACCCGGATCCTCCGGTCTCAGCCTCCTAAGTACTGGGATTACAAGCGTGCGCCACCACGCCCGGCTCTTTTTTTTAATTTTGAAACAGAGTCTCGCTAGGTTGATGAGAGTCTCACTACTTTCTGAGGCTGTCCTCAAACCTGCAATCCTCCTGTGTCAGCCTCCCAAGTACTAGGATTATAAGCGTGTGTCACCACGTCTGGCTATACTTTTTTTTTTTTCTTGGTACTGGGTATTAAACCCAGAGGCATACCTTCGAGCTATACCCCAGCCTTATTTTATTTTTTTATTTTGAAACAGGATCTGGTCTTCAATCTGCAATCCTCCTGTCTCAACCTTCCAAATACTGGGATTACAGGTGTACATCACTATGCCCAGCTTTACTCTTATCTTTAAGGGTTTTTTTGTTTTGTTTTTCTTTACTTATTTAAATTTCCACAGTAAGAAGCTAAATAAAATAAAATACCTTTCAGGGCTGAGGGTGTTGCTTGGTGGTAGAGCACTTGCCTGGTAGGCATGAGGCCTGGGTTCGATTCCTAACACACCAAGGAAAGAAGGAAGAAAGGAAGGAAGGATGGCTCGGCGTGGTGGCGCACGCCTGTAATCCCAGCGCTTGGGAGGCTGAGACAGGAGGATCGCGGCCAGCCTCGTCGAGACTCTCAGAAAGGAAGGAAGGACCTTTCACTTTGACTCTATAATTCTATTCTCAAGGGTCTATCTTCAGAAAAATAATATAAAATATAGGAAAAAGATTTATACATAAAGTTATATCAATCCCACCAATATTATTAAAGCCAAGATGAAAAACAACTTAAATGTCAAACAATAGGACAATTTTTGTAGACTATGCATATCCTTCAAGGAACTACTATGTGATCATTAAAAAGAGATGTCTTGAGCCAGGTGTGGTGGCACATGCCTGTAATTCCAGTGCTTGGGAGGCTGAGACAGGAGGATGGCAGGTTCAAGACCAGCCTCAGCAACTTAGCAAGACCCTTAGCAACTTAGCAAGGTCCTGTTTCAAACTAAAAAATAAAATAGGGTTGGGGGTGTAGCTCAGAGGTAGAATGCCCCTGGATTCAATCCCCAGTACCACACACACACAAAAAAAAAAAAGGAAGGAAGAGAGAGAGGGAGAGAGAGATGGGTGTGGTGGCATACTCCTGTAATCCTAGTACTTAGGAGGCTGAGACAGGAGGATTGCTGGTTTAAGACCAGCTTCAGCAATTTAGTGAGGCTATCAGCAATTTATCAAGAGCCTGTTTCCAAATAAGAAATAAAACTTGTCTGGGGGTGTAGCTCAGAGGTAGAATGCCTCTGGGTTCAATAGCCAGTACCACACACAAAAAAATAGTGCCAAGCTGAGGACTAAGCCTTTAACACACGGCCTTCAGGGGGACATCCCAGAACCAAGCTATAGCATCCAAGGAGCCAAATCTAATCACAAAAGCCCTTTAAAAATGGAGCTTTCAGTGTGGTGGTGCACACCTGTAATCCTAATACTTGGGGGGCTGAGACAGGAGGTTCACAGGTTCTTGGCCAGCCTCAGCAACTTATTGAGGCTTTCCACAACTTAATGAAACAGGGGTGTTTCTTCTTATGGGGCCCTTGTCCGGTGGATTTTAATGAATAAAGTCCAAGGACTAGCAAAAGGTATAGAAATAGTGAAGTTTATTTTAAGTCAGGGAAAGATAAAACGCAAAGCAGCCCCCCCCCACACACACACACACGGGGTAGAGGTCCCTGAAAGAACCACGAAAGCTCTTGGGAGGTGGGCTTTTAAACCTTACTGAGGTTCCTCATCTGCTCTTTTATGATTGGTCAGAATTGGGTTTGGGGGAACCAATATCTTTTGCACAGTTTCAATCCTTAATTTGAATTGTTATCATGTGGGCTGGTGGGCCCTGATCTCTTGGTGCCCACCAGTCTCTCACCTCTCTGCTATCCTCCCCCACCTCACAGAAGGTGATAAGATGGCCTTTTTAATCCCTTTGGTTCCCAGGTCCTCCTCCCTATCTCATGTACCCCCTCTGATGAAGTGACCCTAACTGCTGTTAGGGAAATGGGGCGATGACCGCTCCAACTGCTTCAAGCTGGTAGGGGATGCTGTCAGAATGTTGTAGTTTAGGGTCTCAACGATGAAAGATCTAGAAGATCGTGGAAGAAGGAATTCTTCATCTGTAGCTGGAGGGCTGAAGGAGCCTGGTTATATTGGTTCAAAGTCATTCATGGTGGTTCAGTGGGCATCTACATGAAAAACTGATATGTTAGTACATTATATAATAACCCGGATAGAGATCTTGTCATAATGTTTTTTTCCATAACTCTACCTTGGACTATCCACCTGTTAACATTTTAAATTGGAGGCCAAGTAGTTAACCCATTTGTAATAGACCATGAGTTATTATACATAACATTGTGAAAAGTTCTTGTGGCACAAAGCCTGAAAAAAACCAAGCACGTTGTTTTTAACTTAGCTTAAACAGGTTTTTTGTCTGTAGGATACTGAACAGGATTCAGATCCTCCAGGAGTTTACAGAAATAGGAATCTCCACTTTTTGTAGTGTCTGATGGTACTGGAGCTGTAAAACCTCAAGAACAAAAGGTTTAACTTTACAGCATCTTATAAGGACTTAACTGGAGGGAGGTTTTGGGCATTGATGTTATATCTTATTTTGTGTGTATAAAGATACTATTTTTTTTTTTTTTGCAGTAACGGGGATTGAACGCAGGGGCGTTCTACCTCCGCGCTACGCCCCCGGCCCTATTTTTTATATTTTATTTTGAAACTGGGTCTCACGAAGTTGCGGAGGGCCTCACTAAGGAGAGAGAGAGAGAGAGAGAGAGCTGAGGCTGGCCGCGAACCCGGATCCTCTGGTCTCCGCCTCCCAAAGTACTGGGATTACAAGCTTGCGCCACCACGCCCGGCTAAAGATATTATTATAAATGGCTTTAGTATAGCTCTTTTTTTGTTACCCCTGAAATAGCACATTTGCCTGTAGTTATACTGTTCTGCTGGGTGTTCAAAACCAAGCAGGTAATCCTATGCTGGTCAAATGTAAGTTTTTCTAACATTTTTTGCTGTTAAGATCAAGGTTACTCTTAGGTACTTGGTGAGGCTTTACCTCTACCAGTTGTGCCATCTGCCAGGATAGGTCATGGTCTTGCTGACCATTTGGTTTCCTTGAAGCATAGAGGCCATTTTCCTCTCCGATGACCCTCCTTTTTGCAGAATATGTGCTGGTGGCTCCCAGTCTTTGGGGCCTTCATGATCTCCCTCTTTTGGGAGGTCAGATGACTCACCAGAGTTGCAGGGGCCTTAGTGAGGTCTTGCCCTGGGTCCTATTTGACCTTGGAAGGCTAGGGCCAAAATATTCGCTGTTTTTTCCTTAGCTCTTTTTATTTCCTGATTATTTTCTAAGTCTCAGTTGTTGAAGAACACCCAGGAGGTCAGTTTTACCAATCCTTTTAAGTTGTCTTGCAGGTAATGCTATTTTCTCAAAACACTGTTTGGGTGTTGTATTTTTGTTAAACGTTAACAAAAAACAGTTACATAGTTTTAAAGGAAAAATACAAAACAGAATTATCAGGAACAAAGCAAATCCCATTTCTATCTTCTCATAAAGAAGATGGTCATAATGCAATTAGGAACATATAAATATAAGCCTGGAAAAGCTATCACTATTCCGTTTTGTTTAGATTCCATTAGCTTAGTAAAGTGTTTTCTTACATTTTGTATTTTAGAAGTCCTGTACATTTTGGGAACACAAATATCTAAAATATTAGTGTCAATAGATAGCAGGAAATTATCTTAATAAAATGTAAAATTTTTGTTCTCTAGGCTTGTTTTTGTAAAATTTTACCAAAAGTAGATCAATATCTTTTTTGTTTGTTTGTTTTTGCGGTACCGGGGATTGAACCCAGGGGTGTTCTACCTCCGAGCTACACCCCTGGCCCTATTTTTTATTCTTTATTTTGAAACCGGGTCTCACGAAGTTGCGGAGGGCCTCACTAAGTAGCTGAGGCTGGCCACAAACCAGGATCCTCCAGTCTCCGCCTCCCAAGAACTGGGATTACAAGTGTGCGCCACCATGCCCGGCCGATCAGTATCTTAAGAAAACCAAATTGTTAGGCCGGGCGTGGTGGCGCACGCTTGTAATCCCAGTACTTTGGGAGGCGGAGACCGGAGGATCCGAGTTCGCGGCCAACCTCATCGCGCATGCGTGGGCGCGCGTGATTTATCTCTCCTCTCTCCTCTCTCTCTCTCTCTCCCTCTCTCTCTCTC
>PVJS01025772.1:0-27584 GCA_004027185.1 Glis glis
TGTGTATATATGAGATTATACCAACATCATTCTCAGTGCTACATGTGGGGGGGAGGCAGGGGGGGGGAAGGACACCAAGAGCTGTGTGCATGTATGTTAACACCAAACTGATACTCACTGTGATGTGAGACTACAATGCACCAATAAAAACATAAAAAAATAAAAAAAATAATTTACAGAATTAAAAAACAATCTTACTATCCTTTGGAAAGAAAGAGGTATTATCCCAAAGGGGTCCACTTTATTACTATGTTAAGAAATTCTTCTTGGGCCACAGTCACATACTTCTGAATTCTCTTTCTTATGCTGACTATTTGAATAGAGAGCCACACACTAACATGAATAAAAATCATGCCTTAGTAGTAATAATTGAAGAAATGTGGGGCTAATATGAAAAAGAGACCACTTAAGAGACTAATGGTATCCAAATATATTAAATACTACTATATGTTAGAATAATTTTCATATCTCAAAAAATTAAATAGAGTCCTTAAAATCTCAGAGAGAGACTTATAATGGTCTGATTTTCTGAGGACAAAAATGGACTGCCATGGGAAGCAGAGTCTCCCACAACTAAACATGAATGAACCGAAGAGCAGAGACTGGATGACTCTTTAGTAGCATGCTATTTGGACAACTCAAGCCTGGGATGGGTTTTTTAGAGTAGTTTTTAAAGCTCTTTTTCAATAATGTGCTTCCATGATTTATTCTACCTTTTATTCCACAGGCATATTGAGAACCAGCCACATACCCAACATCTTAAGAACTGGGGAGACATCAATAAACAGAAACAAGCCATTTTCCCATGGAGCTTAAATCTGACAGAATGGGTAGATATTACATAAATAATTAATAAAATGTCAGACAGTAGTAAAGGTTGTCTGAAATATAAAGCAGGGTATGGTTCTTGAGTAATGTAGGGAGAGGAAGAAGACATAGGATGGTTAGGAAAGACCCCTCTGTTCAGTAAGATCATCTCTTAATTATAGAGTAAACTTACATAATCTTAGACTGATATTTCTTTGAGTATAGGGGTCACATTCATTTCCATCTCCTACCCATCTCAAGAAAGTTGTATCTCCCTTTCATCTATGACATCGTCTTCATTTAGTGAGTTAATTAAAGTCTTGATTTTTAACTAGATATTTGTATTTCATGACATTAGAGGAATGAAGATATTCTGATGCTAACATCTAAGCAAATCTACTATTGGACAAAGGAAAGTAAGGAAATAAAGTAGTGTTATACACTAAGCTTCAAAGCTAAAAGGAAAAGAAAACAATTAGAATATAGACCCAGTTACACAAAAATAGAAATAGATTATGAACTTAAAATTGTTTTTTCTTTTCTAGTATATGTGTCAGTGGGAGTGTGCATGTGTATGTAGCTGAAGGGCACGGGGATATTTGAAGGATCATTTGAAATGATGATGGGGATAAAAGTGATTTTCTGTTAATGCGCAAACAAGTTATTGTTTTAACTTCCTAATCATAGACTTATAAAGTCATGCATTGTAATAAGGTAAAAATTACCTTAGAGATCATTTACTTTTCCTTCTATTCAGGCTACCAACACCATCATAGGTAAATGGTCTTAACAAGGTGAAACTAATTGTTCAAGATCATATATTTGTTTCCACAATAAAAAATTAAATGGTTGGCATTTGGTTCAAGATAAGGAACAAGCACGATTCTTTGCTTTCCTCTTGTTTCTGGTTATACTGAAATCACAGAAAAATAATCTTTAAAATTAAAAAAAAAACATCAGTGCTGAAAAATAAGAGATTGTGATGACAGTTTGAGAAAATACTAGAAGAAAAAAGGCAGACAAGATCTGATCATTGGAGAAAACAAAATAGGTAAAGCATGACCCCAAATACCCTAAGGAGAAAGGACTTGAATATTGAAGGGATCCTCAAGGGGTTTCCAGGCTCTGAGTTCACACCTAAACAGAGCAAGAATGGGTTGTGCAAAAATTTCAGAATTAAAGAGCCACACCTGAAAAGGCAAGGTTTCTTCCTCTTACCCCCTCCTTCAGAATGTGGAACAAATGGTGATGAGAGCTGAGATTTTCAGACCTCAAGAGAAAAATTTAACAGCCCAGCACATACCTGCCCAGTTGCATGCCTGAAGTCTTTGGCTCCTCTCACTGCTTCCAGACCTGGATGAAACACCATACCACGAGGTGTAATGGTCTGGATTTAGAATGTCCCCCTAGCCCTCATGGAAACCAGGTAGCAATGTTGGAAGTGGGGCTTGGTTGCTAAGGAAGGGTCCCTGGGCGTGTGGCCTTGGGGATGATATGTTCCTCTTCCCCCTGCTAGCTCTCTTGCTTCTGGCCTCCATGATGTGAGAGTGGAGCTTTGCAAAATCTCCCTCTCTCTGCTTCCTGCCACCATGCACAGAGCTTCAGACGCTGGCCTCACATGGACTGTGTTAGAGGGAGATACAGATGGCCCCTGAAGAGCTCACAAATTGGTGTTTGGTAAATCCATTGTAATGGAGTTATCTGGATGATGGCCTGGGCTGGTAGGGTGTGGCTGGAGAAGATGGGTCCCTGGGGCTGTGGCCTTGGCCTTGGGGATTATATATGGTTCCTCCTCCCTGTCCCTGCACTTTTGCTTCCCACCTCCATGACGTGAGAGCCAGCATTGGGCTCTTCTTCTCTCTGCTTCCCAATGCCATGCCCTGAGATCTGAGGTCCCCGGCCTCACATGGACTGAACCCCCAAATCTCCAAAAACTGTGAGCGAATAAATCTTCCTTCCTCTAAGTTTCGTGGTCAGGAGTATAGCTATGAGAATGCTGTCTAAGACAACCCAGAATCTCCAAAAAACTGTTAGCAAATAAATCTTCCGTCTTCTTAATTGTGTGGTCAGTCGTTTTGGATTATAGCAGTGAAAATGTGGACTGACACTAGGTTTCCCAAGCAACGGTTAAAGGGTCTGGATAACACAATCCAGTAAGAGGAGTCCAACCAAATTCTACGGGGCAAATTCAACCAGAGACAGGATCCATGAGGGAAACTTGCAGAAAATTAAACTCCTCTTTTTCTGACTCCTGGGGGTAGACGTGCTTGAACAAGGATATGGATTCCAAGGTTTACATAACCGGGACATGAATATCTATACTGTAGAAGAAAAGAAACTCACTACTTATGTATTACTGGTGAGAATGTGAGATGATCTAGTCACTCTGAAAAACAATCTCATCTTTTCTTAAAGCACTAACTACACAACCTTCCTATCGCCTGTATTCACAGTCCTAGGCTTATCCCAGAGAAATGAAAATCTAGGTTGCAGAAAAACCTATACAAGAATGCTTACTGAAAGCATGATTTGTAACAGCCAAACCTTGAAAACTCTGCAGTATTTCAATGGGTGGTTACACCAAGTGTGGTACATCCACACAACTGATGGTACATCCACTACCGTGGTACATCCACACTCTTGATGAGTATAGCACTCATCAATAAAAAAGGAACAAAGTATTGACACATCTATGCCACTGGAAAACTTACTTCCTAGTACAATATAAGGTGGCCAGCGTTTATAAAGTGGACACATCGGATGAATCTCCAGAAAACAATGCTGAGGGGAGAAAAGCCAATCCCCCAAGGTTCTGTATCTACAATTCCATTTGTATAGAATTCTGGAAATGGCTAAGTTCTGCAGATGGAATAGCTTAGCGGTTGTCAGGAGATGGGGGCTGGTAAAGTGTAGAGAACAATGGGAGGGATCCTCACCCAAGGCAATGGCCAGTTGGTCCAAGTGTACTGAGGTATTACAGTTCTCGAGACATTATCCATGCACAGAAGAGGGTAAAGGGTACCCAGGCATCTCTAGTACTTCTTACAAGTGCACGTGAATACACCATAAGTTGGCAATAAATAATTTAAATAAAAGAAATAAAACAGAGTTCAGAGTTGAGCCCTACAATGTTTGCATGGAACCCACGCACCCTGCACCCTACAGTGTTTGCATAGAACCCACGCACTCTCCCAACCACCGCTTTGAAATTCTGGCAGAAGACTAGTCCCCAGGCTGGGTTCTACCTGTGGGGAATGACATTCCTCCCATAATGGAGACATTCCCCAAACAAGAACAGAAGTTGGCTAAGAAGGAGAACCCAGCCAACAATGAAGAAATTCTCAAGTGAAGACGAGAACGCGTGCAGAAAGCAAGGATCAGCGACAACGAGGGGCGCCCAGATGGCGCAGCGCCCCCCGTTAGTGAGATATTGGTACCCCAAGGAGAAGGCCGCGGACTGGCTGTGCCGTGAGCGCAGACTAACAGCCGCGCGAGGAGGTACTGTGTGAACGCGTGCACGCGCCCTCGCTCCACACAGAAGGGGGACGCGGCGCCCGCGGGTTCTGCGCCTCCACTCCACGAGGTGGAGCCGGGCTGGCGCAGGAGCCCACGCGGTTCAGAGGTCGCGGCCTGGGCTGAAGTAAGCTTCGGCCGAGGAGGACTTCAGGCGACCTCGCAGCCCAGGTAGAGCCTGCCCCGCTCGCTCGCGCCCTCTCCTACCCGAACCCTTCCCCGGAGCTCTCGCGACCAGCCCTGCGCGCAGCCACCATGGCGCAGCTGCGTGCCTACGAAGTCCGGCAGCTGCTGCACAACAAGTTCGTGGTGGTCATGGGCGACTCGATCCAGCGCACCGTGTACAAGGACCTGGTGCTCCTGCTGCAGAAGGACTGCCTGCTGTCCTCCAGCCAGCTGAAGACCAAGGGCGAGCTGAGCTTCGAGCGCGACGTGCTGCTGGAGGGCGGCCGGTGGGGCCGCATGCACAACGGCACCCACTACCGCGAGGTGCGCCAGTTCTGCTCGGGCCACCACCTGGTGCGCTTCTACTTCCTCACGCGCGCCTACTCGCCCTACCTGGAGGGCATCCTGGAGGAGCTGCGCTGGGGCCAGCACGCCCCCGACGTGGTGATCATGAACTCCTGCCTCTGGGACCTGTCCAGGTACGGCCCGGACTTCCACGGGCGCTACCGCGACGACCTGGAGCGCCTGTTCTGCCACCTGGACCAGGTGCTGCCCGAGTCCTGCCTCCTGGTGTGGAACACGGCCATGCCCGTGGCCCAGACCGTGTCCGGGGGCTTCCTCCCGGCCGGCGGCCAGCCCTGCCCCGCCCGCCTGCGCGAGGACGTGGTGGAGGCCAACTTCTACAGCGCCACCGAGGCGGGCAGGCGCGGCTTCGACGTGCTGGACCTGCACTTCCACTTCCGCCACGCGGACCAGCACCGGCAGCGCGACGGCGTGCACTGGGACCAGCTGGCGCACCGCCACCTCTCCCAGCTGCTGCTGGCCCACGTGGCGGAGGCCTGGGGCGTGGACCTGCCCCGCCACGACCCGGGAGGCAGGCGGATCCGGGATATCCCTGCCGGACGACGTCCCAGCCTGATGGACCGGCGGCGGCCCCGAGACGGCCCACGTGACCTGCGAGAACTGGTCTTGTCGTGGCCCCCACCAGCGCCCCCATGTCACTTCGCCTGTCGGAGACCTCCTGCGCCCTTACCCCAGGCTCGAACCCCCTACCCGCCCTACTACCGTGACACCTGTTTGCCCTCTGATCTGCCTTTGCAACGTCAGCAGTTCTTCGTTTCCTCCATGCGCCAAATCGAATATACCAGGGAAGCTAATACTATGGTGCGTGAGCCCAGGCCGGGCCCCATCCGCAGAAGGTCCACCCATCACCGAGGCAGGGCATCTCCCCCGTACCCTCCCCAGCAGCGCAGTGGCTCAGAGAGACGCCATCGAAGGCTCGCAAGCAGACGGATCCGAGCGCACCCGGAGACAAGGCCTGAATAGCCATACTTGGACTTTTCCAGCAGCGTCCATGGGCAGCCTGACTCTCAAGGGGGCTTGGCCTTCAGTGACCCTGCCACATTGCAGATTCTTTAGCTCTTACTCTCATGAGAGTAAGCCTCACACATTTCTCTTTAGGAGAGCTTCCAACAGCACTTCTTGGAGAGGAAGCCTAGACCCAGACCAAATTTCTCTTATCATTTGTGCAGAAATGAACTCCACGTGAAAAAGCGTTCCATTCATTAAAAAAGAAAAAAAAAAAGCCTTACCTGAATGTGTCTCCAAGCAGTAGTCTTCATTGGCATTCTTCCTTTAAAAAAACAAAACAAAGGTTAAAATTTTGATCCACAGCTTTCCTATTAAGTCATCAATATTATCATTAGTTTTTGCATGTGTTCATAGAATTTAATCTTCAAAGCTTTCACCATAACTTGTAGCTTTTTTATTACATTTGTGCTTCAAAATAGTATTTGCCCTTTTAAAAAACTCATGAATGTAAGGTTCTTGTTTTTTCTGTTATAAACATATTACAATCTTTACTCTCAAGTTTATCAAATGGCTAGCCTTTTTAATAGACTTTGTTTAGAGCAATTTTAGGTTCACAGCAAAATTGGGTAGAATATACAGAGAAGTTTCCAGAAACTCCCCGATTCCACACAGGCACAGCCTCCACCACTATCAACATCCCACATCAGATGGCACGTCTGTTATATTTGGTGAACCTATGCTTGCACATCATTATCACCCCAATTCCATAGTTTAACTTTGTGTGTTGCACATTCTACGGGTTTTGACATGTTTAATGATGTGTCTCGCCATTATAATGTCATACAGAATAGTTTCACTGCCCCAACAATCCTTTCTCCTCTGTCTCTTCCTCTATCCCTCCTCCAAACCCCTAGAAACCATGGGCTGTTAACTGATTGCACAACTCTGTCTTTTCTAGAAAGGTATACAGAGTCATATAAAATGCAGCCATTCAGATTGGCTTCTTTCATTTAGTAATATGCATTTAAGTCTCCTCCATGTCTTTTCATGGTGTGATAGCTTGTTTATTTTTAGTGCTGAATTATATTCCATTGTCTGGATGTACCACTGTTTATGATCTATTCCTCCAAGTTTTTGACAGATATGAATAAAATTGCTATAAACATCAGTGTGCAGGTATTTGTTATGGGCATAAGTTTTCAAATCATTTAAATAAATGTCAAGGGTGCTGTTGCTGGATTCTGTGGTATGAATATGTTGAGTTTTGTAAGGAATTGCCAGACTGGATGTGTAGCTCAGTGGTACAGTGCTTGCCTCGCATGCATGAGAACCTGAGTTCAATCTCCAGCACTGCAAAAATAAAAAATAACAAGAGAGAGATACCACCAAATTGGGTTCTAAAGTGGCTGTACCATTTTTGAGTCCCATCAACAATGAATAGGCATTACTGTTGCTCTGTATCCCTTCAAGCATTTGCTGTTTTCAGTGTTTCAGAGATTTTTTCCTGAAGGGTGTAGAGTATGTCTATATTCTTTTCTTCCTTCCTTCCTATCTTTCTTCATTTAATTTTTAACACATGAATGTCCAGTTCTAGCATCATTTATTGAAAAGGTTATTTTTGTCTCCACTCTATGGCCTTTGTGCCTGTGCTAAAGATCAATGGGTATGCTATTTCTGGTCTCTCTATTCTGTTACATTGACCTATTTTTTATTATTTCAAAAATTCCATCTGGGCGTGGTGGCGCACGCTTGTAATCCCAGTACTTGGGAGGCGGAGACCGGAGGATCGGGCGGCCAGCCTCCGCTACTTAGTGAGGCCCTCTGCAACTTCGTGAGACCCGGTTTCAAAATAAACTATAAAAAATAGGGCCAGGGGTGTAGCTCGGAGGTAAAACACCTTTGGGTTCAATACCCGGTACTGCAAAAAAAAAAAAAATTCCACATTGTCTTGGTTACTACTGTAGCTTTGTAGTAAGTTTCCATTCTCTTTCAGTATTATGTTTGCTACTCTTTCAGTAGTCTCCTTCGGTAATATTGAGATGAGGTATGCTTAAACTTTAACACTAGTTATTCCATATTGTCACCCTGAGCACTACAAGGCCATAAGCTCCACTAAGAATGTTTGGCTTAAGGCAGGGTCGCCATAAACTTTGCTAACACTGCATAATGCGTGACCTTGGCTTCTGTATCCTCGCCGCTTTGCTTACACAGACACAGAAAATCCAAGCAATGTCAAATGTAAGGTAAACATACATTGTTTGGTCTCAAGTGAGTTGTTTTCTATCATTCTAAAATTAATGTGAACTTAAACTTTTGTCTCTGTAGAATTGTGCTTTTCTTTCTATATAAGTGGCCATCAATAGAGGCTAAAGGCTGCACTCTTTAGGCGTGTAGCCCTGACTGGTTGGTAAAATAAAGACCTCAAAATTGGATTTTTGGAGTCTGGTGTGTCTTTGTGGGTTACCTCGCAACATTATGTTGGGTCTTTTGCCTCTGCGTTTAAAAATTTCAAATGAATCTATCAATGTTTACAAATAGTTTGCTGTAATTTGCAATTGGGATTACATTGAACCTACAGACAAAGCTGGGAAGAATTAACATATTGACAATATTGTTTTCTTATCCATGAGCATGGACAATCATTCCATTATTTAGTTCTTTGACTCTAAGAGTTTTTAGTTTTTCTTATATAGATCTTATACATACTTTGTTAGATTTATATCTAAGTATTTCATTTTGGGGGATGCTAATGTAAATGGTGTTTTATTTTTAATTTCAAATTCTAATTGTTTATTGCTAGTAAATATGAAAGCAAAAGACATTTGTATATTTACCTCAGTATCTTCTTCCCTTTCTATAATCACATATTAATTCCAAAAGGTTTTATTGTTTATTTATTTGGTTGGTTCATTTGAATTTTCTACATACTATTATGTCTTCTGTGAACAAGGAAAGTTTTAGTCAGGCACAGTGCACATGCTCATAATTCATTTCAGTACTTGGGAGGCTGAGACAGGAGAATCTCAGTTTTGAGGCTAACCTCGGCAACTTAACAAGACCCTCAGCAACTTAACAAGACCATATTTCGAAATAAAATAAAAAGGGCTCGGGGTATAGCTCGAAGGTAGAATGCCCCTGAGTTCAATCCCCTGAACCAAAAAAAAAAAAGATCCACAAAAATCCAGTTTTATTTCTTCCTTCTGAATTGGTGTATCCACTATTTCCTTTTCTTTTCTTATTGCAATAGCTAGGACTTCCAGTGTGATGATGAAAAGTAGTGAAAAGAGACATCATTATCTTTTTAATCTTAGTGTGAAAGTGTCTGATTTCTCATCATTAAGTATGATGTTAGTGGTAGGATTCTTGTAGAATTTTTTTCATCAAGTTGAAGTACTTCCCCTGGTATTTCTGATTTACTGAGAGTCTTTACCATGAGTAGGTGTTGAATTTTGTCAGATGCTCTTTCTGTAGCTATTAATCTGATCATGTGGTTTTTCTTGTCTAGCTTGTTGATAAAATGGGGTACATTGAGTTTTGAATGTTGAACCAGCCTTACATATTTGAAATAAATCCCAGTTCGTCGTGGTGCATAATTTCTTTGATACATTGTTGAATTTTATTGACTAATATTTCCTTGAGAATTTTTTGCTTTTGTCTACATGAGAGATGTTGGTTTGTATATTTCTTTTCTTATAATGTCTTTGTTTAGTTTTAGTATTAGAGTAATGCTGGCCTTGTAGACTAAGTTAAGAAGTATTTATGATATTTCTGTCTTCTGGAATAGATTATAGATAATTGGCAAAATTTTTTCCTGAAATGTTTGGCAGAATTCAGAGTGAACCCATCTGGGCTTGGTGTTTTCTGTTTTGGAAGATTATGTTGTTTTACTTTTGTTTTATTGCCAGAGATTGAACCCAGCACCTCCTGCATGCTAAGCATAACTTTATTACTGAGCTATACATTTTGTTTCAGAAAATGTTTCCTTTTTTATTAAGATTTTATATATATATATAGGCTTATTCAGATTTTCTTTTATTTTGTGTTTTAACAGATCTTTGTTATTCAATAAATTGCTCCATTTCACTTAGATTACCAAATTTGTGGTCATAGAGTTGTTCAAAAATATTCTTATATTATCGTGTGTGTGTGTGTGTGTGTGTGTGTGTGTGTGTGTGTGTGTTACTGGGGATTGAACCCAGGGGCATTTTACCTCTGATCTATACCCCCAGCACTATTTTTCATCTTTATTTTGAAACAGGGTCTTGCTAGGTTGATGAGAATCTCACTACTTGCTGAGGCTGTCCTTGAACCTGCGATCCTTCTGTCTTAGCCTGCCAAGTACTGGAATGACAGGCGTGAGACACCATTCCTGGCTATAGTATCCTTTTAATGTCCATAAGATCTGTAGTGATGACCCCCCCTTTTATTTATAATAAAAATAATGTATGTCTTCTCTTTCTCTTAGGTATCCTGGATAGAGTCTTACTTATTTTATTGATCCTTTCAAAGAACTAGCTTTTGTTTTTTAATTATTTTGTCTATTGATTTCCTGTTATTAATTTTTAAATTTTTCTCTAAGTTTTATTATTTCTTTTCTTCTGCTTAAATTCAATTGCTTTTTCTTCTTCTGAACTCCTAAGGTAGAAGCTTAGATACTTGATTTTAGATCTTTTTCCTAATAAATTCAGCCAGTATTATAAATTTCTCTGTAAGCATGGCTTCTGTTACATCCCACAAATTTTGGTGAATTATGTTTTTACTTTATTTTGAGATTTCTTCTTTGAACTAGGCTTTATTTACAAGTGTTTTGTTTAATCTCAAAGTATTCTGGAATTTGTCAGCTATATTTATGTTATTGATTTCTATTTTAATTTCATTGTAGACTAAGAGCAGAACTTGTATGATTTCAAATTTTTACATGTGTTTAGGTCCATTTTATGGCCCAGAATGTGGTCTCTCTTAGCAAACATCCCATGTGAGCTTGAGAATAATGTGTATTTTGCTCTAGTTGGCCGAGCAGTTTATAGATGTCATTTATTAATGATGCTGTTGAGTTCAATTATGTCTTTATTGATGTTCTGCCTGCTGAATCTGTCCATCACTGATAAAGGGTTGAAGTTGCTAACTATAATATTGAATTAATCTATTTTTCTTTGGAGTCCTACCAGATTTTGTCTCATATATTTAATGCTCTATTTTTAGGTACATACACATTAGGGATTTTTATATCTTCTTGAAGGATTGATTCCTTTGTCATTATGCAGTGTCCCTCTTTATACCTGATATTATACCTTACTTTGAAGTCTTCCCTAATTGAAATTAATATAGCTACTTCTGCTTTCTTTTTATTCATATTTTCATAATGTGTCTTTTTTCCATACCTTTATATATATATATATATATATTTTTTTTTTTTTTTTTTTTTTTTTTTTTTTTTTTTTTTTTTTTTTTTTTTTTTTTTTTTTTTTTTTTTTTTTTTTTTTTTTTTTTTTTTTTTTTTTTTTTTTTTTTTTTTTTTTTTTTTTTTTTTACGGTACCAGGGATTGAACCCAGGGGTGTTCTACCTCCGCGCTACACCCCCGGCCCTATTTTTTTTTTTATACTTTATTTTGAAACCGGGTCTCACGAAGTTGCAGAGGGCCTCACTAAGTAGAGAGAGAGAGAGAGAGAGAGGGAGAGAGAGAGAAAGAGAGAAAGCTCAGGCTGGCCGCAAACTCGGACCCTCTGGTCTCTGCCTCCCAAAGTACTGGGATTACAAGCATGCGCCACCACGCCCCAGCCACCTTTATAGTTAAAGTGAGTTTCTTGTAGACAACATGTAGTTGGGTCTTTAGATACACACTGACAAATTATCTTACTTGGTGTTAAGTTTAGGCCATTGATGTTTAAAGTGATTATTGTTGCTGTGTTCTATTGATTTACTTTGTTCTTTCTGTTTTCTTTTCTACTCTTTTTCTGCCTCTTGTGGTTTTAATTGAGCATTCTGTGATTCTGATTTTTCTCCTTCTTTAGCATATCAATTGTACTTCTTATTTCTTTACTTTTTTAGTTGTCCTACCTTTCAATTTACTACTAATCCAAGTCACATAACACTATGCTGCTTCACAGTTAACACACAATTATCCATAAGATACAGTCATCAAATACATTTTTGTTATTACTATTTTGAACAAACTGTTATCTATTCAAATAAGAATTTTAAAAACCAATATTACTTTATCTTCATTTGTTCATTCTCTGATTCTCTTCTTTTTATCCAGTCAAGTTTCTTTCTTTTGTGTGTGTGTGTGTGCACATGCATGTGTGTGTATGTATGTGCTGGAGATTGATCCAGGGGTGTTCTACCTCTGACCTACATCCCAGACCCTTTTATTTTGGAACAGGATGTTGCTGAGGCTGGTCTTGAACCTGTGATCCTCCTGTCTCAGCCTTCCAAGTACTGGGATTATAGACATGTGCCACCACACTTGGCTTAGAGTCAAGTTTCTAACTTATATTGTTTTCTGTCTCTGAAGAACTTGTTTAAAAATTTTTGCAAGGGAGTTCTACTGGTAACAAATTCTCTCAATTTTTGTTTGTCTGAGATAGTCTTTATTTTTCCTTCACATTGAAGGATAATTTCACAGGATACAAAAATTCTAGGATTTTTTCTTTTTTCTCAGTACTTTAAATATTTTATTCCATTTTTCCTTGCTTGCATAATTTCTAAAGAGAAGTCTAATGTAATTCTTATCTTTGCTCCTGTGTCATTAGCATATTTCTTTTTCTCTGGGTTCTTTCAATATGTTTTTACCCTTTATCTGATTTTTTTGCAGTTTAAATATGCCTAAACCTGAGCATGGTGGCACATGCCTGTAATCCCAGTACTTGGGAGACTGAGATAGGAGGATCACAGGTTTTAAGCCAGCCTCAGCAACTTAACGAGGGTCTCAGCAGCTTAGCAAGACCCCATTTCCAAATAATAAATAAAATAGGGCTGGGGGTGTAGCTTGGAGGTAGAATGACCCTGGGTTCAATTCCCAGCACCTATATATATGCCTAGGTGTGTGTGTGTGTGTGTGTGTGTGTGTGTGTGTGTGTATAGAGGTTTTTTTCCATTTATCCTGGTTGGTTTTCACTGATATTTCTGGATCTGTGGTTCGGTATCTAACATTAATTGGGGCAAATTGTCAGTATTTTCAAATGTTTATTTTGTTCCTTTTTTTTCTTTTCTTCTTCTGTGGTAATTCTTTACAGTTATGTTGTATTCTTTTTGTACTTCTCCATAAGTTCTTGGATATTCTATTACATTTTTCCATCCTTTTTTATCTTTACTTTTCAGCTTTTTAAGTTTCCATGGACATACCATCAAGCTTACTGATTCTTTCGTTAGCTATGTCTAGTCTTAATCAGACCTTCAAATATATTCCTTGTTTCTGTTATAATATTTATGACTATAGTTTGATTCTTCTTTAGAATTCCCATTTCTCTACATAAAGTACATATCTGTTCTTGCATGTTGTTTATTTTTCCATTCTAGCATTTATCTTATTAAGCATTGTTGTTTTATTTTTAATTTATCTTACTTTATTTTATTTTTGTGTCACTGGGGATTGAACCCAGGGGTATTCTACCTCTGAGCTACACCTCAAGCCTTTTTTTTTTTTTTTTACTTTTTTATTTTGAAACAGGGTCTTGCTAAGTTACTGCACACTGGCCTTGAACTTGTGATCCTCCCATCTCTGCCTCCCAAGTATTGCAATTACAGGCATATGCCACCATGCCTAGCTAGCGTAGTTGTTTTAAATCCCTGGTCTGATAATTGCAACATCCCTCCCATATCTGAGTCTGGTTCTGATACTTTCTCTGTCTTAACAAACTGTGTTTTTGCTTTGTAGTATGCCTTGTAATTTCTTTTGAAAGCTAGACATGATATACTAGATGAAAGGAACTGTAGAGAATCAGCCTTTACTGATATCCTGGAAAGGTGTTATAGAAGAGGAAGCATTCAATAATCCTATGATTGGATCTCAGGGTTTAGTGAGGCTGTGGTCCTAGCCCATGATCTACACAAGTGCTTCTCAGCTTTTCCCCCATTTGGTGGGACTGGATGGCTACAGGGAGCTGGAGTTGGGCATTTCCCTCCTGTGAGGCTGATTAGGCTGTGATAAAAACCCAGTAGTTTAGGCTATGGTAAAATAGTCTCTCTAGAGGACAGACCTTGTTAAGAATATTTCAAAATGGCCAGTTTTTCCCTTCCCCTGACAGAAGAAACATAGGGGAATATTTCTTTCATCTTCACTTTGAGAACCTGGTAAGGCTCCTAGAAGTAAAACTTACAAAAGTGTGGAACTTCACCTAAGATTGAGTTCCTGGAGTGTTGAGCATTTATATTTGTTCATACTGAGCCTGCAGTAATTAATCTGTGAAAGTTTTCTTCACTGGTACTTTTCCTCTCTGTAATCTACCTGGTCTGTCTCCAATCTGGAGTATGGAAGTTTATCTCATGATTTCAATTCTCTGATGGATCTAAGATTTGCCAATTTTCAGTTTGTTCAGCTTTATAATTGTTAGAATGGAATGAGGACTTCCAAGTTCCTTACGTGTCAGATCAGAAACTAGAAGTCCCATCTAGCACATTTTGAAGTGTTCCAGGGAACTGCCATGTATGGCAGTGTTTAGCCCTCTTCAAACAATCTTTCACATCTTTTATGGTCCATTTTTAATTCCTAATACTATCCAATTTTTTCACAGTTTATAAGATTTTTATTTTTATTTATTTATTTATTTATTTTTTGTGGTACCAGGGATTGAACGCAGGGGCGTTCTACCTCCACGCTACGCCTCCGGCCCTATTTTTTTTTTTATACTTTATTTTGAAACCGGGTCTCACAAAGTTGCGGAGGACCTCACTAAAGAGAGAGAGAGAGAGAGAGCGCTGAGGCTGGCCGCGAACCCAGATCCTCCGGTCTCTGCCTCCCAAAGTACTGGGATTACAAGCATGCGCCACCACTCCCGGCCTATAAGTTTTTTAAACTTCTGGTAAAAAATCGGTCTACTTCCCCATCAACTGTCATTGTTTAGATTGATGACTCTTAATAGAAATACTATTTAGATGACAAGGCTAAACATTTTTCCCTTTGTTAGACTCTCCCCACATTTTCATACGCCATAAACTCCCTGATGCATACATATGTCCGGGACCAAGTCTCATCTCAAGTATGGGTCTACACCAGGCTTCCCTCAGTCTCTGTGTCCTTCCCCTGGCTTAAGTATGCCATAGTCTTAGACTAGAAGCCCTTCTGCCAGGCTGTATGTAGCAGCAAGGCAAAGTAAGCAAAACAAAGCAAACATCATCACATTTTCAACTTGATTACATAGACAGGAAATTGAAAGCCGCATTTCCTCAATCACCAATGGCATGGAATTTCAATTATGGAAGATAGAGATTAGCAGATTGTGATGTAGAGTGCTGTCAGGAAACTAGGATATTGCCTGGAAATAAATATGGTTGCACATTCCCTCCTTGTCAAGTTCATGCTGAGTCTCCTTGCGTCTTGTCTTAATTCTCTGTTAGCAGTTTCCTTTGAGAAAGACCCCATTCCTATCCTACCCTTTGTTAGACTCTCCCCACATTTTCATACGCCATAAACTCCCTGATGCATACACATGGCCGGGACCAAGTCTCATCTCAATGCATCTTGTGTCACAGTGCACCCATTAATCCACCATGGGCTGAGAAAAGACTGCATCCCTACAACCTCTTTCCTGGGGCTTTGTGCATGCTGCTTAATTTTCACTGCATCTGTGAAGCCATTCTTTATCGGAGAGGCTATCAGTCTTTGAGTGCACGGTGCTCTATCACTTATGTGGGGGTTATATTGATCTTTCTGGTGTGTGCTTTAAAGTGGCTGGCATCAAGAGCTGGTGAGGCAGCCGGTTTGAGCAGTATGGGCCATTTACAAACTTCAGGATGAGATGCCGCAGGATGCCAGGGAAAACATTTTTGTTTTTCCAGAGGGAACCATAGTTCATGAAGTGTGGTTAACGTACCATTTTTGTATACCCTTAAAATCATTTTATAACCACACTGAGTGCCTCTGAACATTAAATATATTTTATAAGTAGTTGGTTAACTAGCTGTTGTATGCTTTAAATAGTAAATAAAATGGAAAGGCACTAAACAGTGACTATATTTCATAGAGTAAGATGCTTTTCTAGCCACTCAATAACTCTCAATGTTAAGAAAAATTGATTTTCTAACTGCTGAGTGCCTCTAAAAATTAGCATCTTATCTTCCTACAGGGGATGCTTCTCAGCTAGTCTCCTTTTTCTGCTTTTGACTTAATGGTCTCTGAGGTTCCCTTCTCGCTAAAAAATTCTATAGGTTTTGTTGGATTATAATTTTACTTGGACACATATATAATTAACCGGGCAAAATATAAAACAGGAAACAATTGCATCTTGTCTTTTTGAACATTAATTGTAAATGAGTAGTTCTTTACCCGCTGATTGCTCCTTAACTCCCACCTGCTTCCTTCCCCCTCCAGAGCAGGACCAAGGGTAATGGTGTAGAATTTAAGAGTACCAATTCCCAAGCACCTTCATGCAGCACTTCTGAACAATGAATGCATTTTACACCTGTCAAAGGCTAATAGGGGAAAGGAATTCTCTACGAGGTAGTACTAGTCATATTTCTTCATGGAAAATTAAATCATTTTCCTAGTTCTTTATCAACCCTGTCTGGCCTTTAAGAAAATATTGCCAATGCTGAAGCTTTCCAGATAGATATAATAATAATGGCTCTCAGCATTACAGAAGTTGAGAATTGAAGTAATCGGGCACTCCACAATTATAGAAAAGAGCCTTAAAAGAAGACTCAAGCTTTAGTTCTACACGTGGGATGTCACAGTGCCTTGCTGAGTAATATGTCATAACCTTGTCAATGTGACCTCAACTATCAACTGCATGGCTTGAGCAAGATTCTAGAATCTGGAGGCCAGATAGTCTCCATGGGTACTTTTAAAATCGAATAACTTATAAATTTTCTTCTTATCTCATCCTGAAGAACCATGTGTCTCAAGTGTCCCTATCAGTTCCACCACAGTAGGTGGCTGGCATGTTGAAGCCTGAGGAAGAACAGATAAGCATCGGATTTTGTGGGTACATGCGCTTATACTTAGAGTGAAAACGGTGACCAAAGTTCTTCTCAGATACAGCCTCAAAAGTCCCACTGATGTCAGTGGGAACCGTATGGGATCAGATGAGGATAGATTGATGATTTGGGGCTCCATCCAGGGATGGGCTGGTACTCACGTATCCAGGTTAGACTGATGTGGTCTCCTAGTTTAGAGGCTTGAGAAAGATGTGACCAAAAGCCAAGTACCCAGGAAATGGTATGCTCTCTGGGATGAGGGTATTGTGTGGGTTACCACTGTGTTCCTAGCATCTAGTCAATGGTTGTAACCCTGTGAACACTTGTGAAGCTAAGCTGAATCCCTTGAGCAAATGCAGCCTACCAGACAGAAAATATAAAATATCTAAAATGGAAAATCTCTGGAAGACTTGAGACAATACTCGATATGAGCGCTCTATTCAAGTGTTACAAGAAAAATGTGATGGAAATCATAATTGTCCAAACAAGGAATCATTTTGATGATTGTATTCAATCCAGAAACTTATTTTCCATCCAAAAAGTAGGGCTGGGGCTCACCCTTCATCCCTTACATACATATCTCAAAATACAGAAGAGAGACAGAGAACAGAGATATGGGAACATGTCCTTGTGTCATGAACAAAGTCATCTTGCTATTGAAGTAAGTGATAGTAGTTAACATTAATAGATGACTTACTGGGTATCAGCCACTATTCTAAGAGTCCTATGTGCATTATCTAATTTAAGTCTCACTAGCCCTATTAGGTAGACATTGTTACCATACCATTTTATAGATAAGGAAAAATAAACATGACTGTTTTGAAAAACCTCAAAGACTCATCAATTTAGAAGACAGATGACTGAATTTATAGCAATAATTACTATAGATAGCTCTGTATTTAAAATCTGAACTTCTAGTGATCTACCATTATGCAAATAAGAGTATTCGCCAGTTAATGTAAAACTTCATGATGTGAGAAAGCATTATAAAAAGAACAATATGAAACACAGGAAATGAGTCAGCAAACCAGAAATCAAAAATGATGTGGCCATTAAAAAAAAAATGATGTGGCCAGGAAAAGAAACAATTACCATAGCCACACTTGGAGAAAGATTTTATTTGTCCCACTGGGTATGATCTCAGTGTGTATAATCCTAGTGATTAGGGTATGTGTATATTTCTAACTTTTGATGAATTCAAAAAATAACGAGGCTGGCAATTGTGTATACAAAAGGGCATATTTTTTCCATGAATATCATTAGGCTAAATTGACCACTATGATGGAGGGATGGGCTTATATATCAAATCTGGGTATGCAGACATCCATGGCTGTTCTGATAAAGGCCCATGTCTCCTTCCTGAGCTGCAACCATAGCTAACTAGGATATTTTAATTCTTCCTTATAATTGAGCAATGCAAATTTATGTTAGTAAGATTTGGGGGAAAGGTATGTAAACAAGCAGAGAGGAGTAATTGTAACTTTTGACACCCCCCTCTATGGTTTTCTGTACTACAACTGTATGGAGGACTAACCACGATTAGTGTCTCATTCAGTGTTTAGTCCACAAACATTTGCTGAACCATCTATGTCAGATTTGGAGATCAGTGATGAAAAAATTTGGATTTGGAGATCAGTGATGAAAAAATTCTCTACAAACTTTTTTTTTTTGCGGTACTGGGGATTGAACCCAGGGGCATTCTACCTCCGAGCTACACCCCCAGCCCTATTTTTATTCTTTATTTTGAAACAGGGTCTCACTAAGTTGCAGAGGGCCTCACTAAGTAGCTGAGGCTGGCTGCGAACCTGCAATCCTCCTGGTCTCAGCCTTCCAAGTACTGGGATTACAAGCATGCGCCACCACGCTCGGCTTTACAGACTCTTTTTCATGTGTGTGTTTGTGTGTGTGGTACTGTGGATTGAACCCAGGGGTGTTCTACCTCTAAGGTATGACACCATTCCTTTTTATTTCTTATTTTGGAACAGGGTCTCTCTAAGTTACCACTCACTGGCCTCGAACCCTGTGATCCTCCTGTCTAAACCTCCCAACTACTGGGATAACAGATATGCACCACACTTGGCTTCTACAAACATTTTTAATCAGGGAGACTAAGAAATAAAAATTGTGGAGTTCTAATAAGGCTAATAAGTGCTATAGAGAAATGTAAAGTGATGTCAGATGATTGTGAAAGGCATGGAGGAAATTATATTTAGCCCTGACCTGAAAGAAGTGAAGGACCAAACCATATAGATATTTTGGGAGATGTATGAAATCTAAAAGTTTTGAGGGGCCACATACTATCATATTTAATGAATGGTAAGGAACAGAAGGATCAAATTGGGGAGTGGTAGCTGGTTAGCGCAGAAGGATCTGAGGTTTCAGTCCTAGGCTTGGTGGCCACAATAAGCACTTTGCTTTTTTATTCTAAGTGAGATAAGGAACAAGGAAAGAATGGTATCATTTCTCTTAGGTTTTAAAAGGATTATTCTAGCTTTGGGTTGAAAATGTGGAGGAGGTATGATAGAATTAGGGAGACATAGTAGGAGACCATTACAAATCCAGACTTCCTTCCAAAGATTGGACAAAGATGGTTTTCATGCAATTGGTGAGAAGAGTTTGATTTTTGGAGATGCTTGCAAGCCTCAGGCTTTGCTGATGGATTGGATGTTGAGTGTGAGGAAAAGGAAGGGGAGAAGTGTGACTTAGATTTTTGCCTGTGCCACCAGAATATTAGCTAAGTGATCACAGTGTAATGTTCTCATAGTAATCCGTTTAATTTTTCAGAGAAGTTATGGCACACACAACTTTCAGCACACTCACAAGAAAAAGAATTCTTACTGGATTCAATCTACCTTCTACTCTTAGAGGTATGAAGGGCATTTATAACATTAAAACCCAAATAAAGCCCCAAAACTGAAATGGAAATAAAAACATGAAAAAATACTGGGAAGTTATAAGAACCTAGGAAGTATCCCTTATTTTTGTTTCTAGCTATAAAAATTTCTTGAATCCCAGAACTCCATTCCCACAGATGTTCCACTCAAACTGTAACAGCTATTTAAGCCCCACCCCACAAACCCAGAATTAATACAATTTGTTGAAGTAGGCTGGCACCTGCCCAAAGGTACATCTGGAATAAATACTTCAGAGTGAGAGACAAAAGGTCATCCCTCCTTCAGAGCTGGCCTCTTTTCTGCCAGTCCCACTCAGTTGCTACCATTCCATTTTCTGGGTAGAGTGCCCTTTCTTTTGTTCCCCAAGTTTTTCTTAATCCCTGGAAAGTTTCACTTTTTATCCCAAAGTGTTCTCCTTCAAATGAGTACCCTTTGTGAACTGAGAGTCCTCGGTGTCTTGTCTGACCCCTTTCTGCTTCCCAGGGATTTTAGGCAGATCCCTCAAATGGTATAGAAGGAACCAACGTGTCTCTCTTCTCCCTACTTAGAGCAATGTGTGAGAACTATTTCCTTGGAGCCAGTGCCCTGATACCAGATGATTTCATAAGGAATAAACAAGCTGCCAGCTTCGGTCAGGCTCTCCGCACCCCTCACGAGCACCCTTCAAATCTAAATTCATTGGCACTGAGGCGACTCAACTTTTCCAACAGTCTTTAATGGAGCTCCATGTTTGGGACTGAGCCAGGCTGACACCATTGCATTAAGCCTTCATTATTTAAGCATAGGATCTGCTGAAGAGGCTCCAAAAGCACTCTACAATTTCATCTGCCTTATAAGATTTCAAGGACTAAAATCCTAAGAATGGCAGTATTCCAGAGTCCAGTGTCAATGCCCAACTTCCAGACATGGCCTAGAAATCTGATGTGACGAAGGAGTTCATGATACGTTAGATAATGGAAAGAAGCTAAGCCTTGTGTCCTACCTGGGATGTCATGACCCCTGAGTGAGTAATCCTAGTAATACATTAAGGTAGCAGGGAAAAGTAGCATCCCCAGATTCCTTTCAAGGGACTTGTGATACCAAAGCCAGAAGGGCCAACAGAGCGAGACGTCCAGAGATGTCAATTCCTGAAATGAAAATTGGAAAGTGGAAATATAGTAGTGTATTGCCACCTCTCTCACATATAAACTCTGACCTGGTTGTGGGGATAAGAGGATACCTATGTTCCCCTTAGACTGACTCTCAGACACTGGCATCGGGATGCCACTGAGAGTAGTCTCCCATAGGTGTCCTCTGAAAGCTGTACATCATTTTGACATAGATCTTTTCCTTAAAGCTACATTTATTAAATGATCACTTATTATGTGCCAGGGATTATATGACTTCTGTACATATAGGCCGTGGGAACATTAGAGAGTGGGCCTATTTCTCTTAAGATACATATTCCTTATCCACTGTAGACTTTCCTTCATCTAATTCTAAACCTTCCTTATCCACATTGTTTTTGAAACTTCAGAGAGTGAGAATATTTGGTGATTGAGAAAGTTCAGAATAGGTTAGAGTCTAACAAAAATGTCCTTAAGACATTATAGTCTAGAGTGTGAGTCCTAATTTCAGCTCTTAATCTTATATAATAGTGATGATAGGGCCCCTACTACCTCCTAAATAGTTTCTCAGTTTAAATGTTGTCCCCATTCTGAATCTCAGACTGGATTAGAAACATTGACAAGGTTCCATGAAGATCCCCAGTATAGATGTATAGGGCAGGTTACAATCCATACTTAAAATGTCTTATAACTAGGGGACACCAGGGTCTAAAAGCCATCTAAGAACCCAAAAGAGACACCCCCTCCCTCCAGCTCTCTGATGTTTGAACTTCTGATGAAGAGTCCTGAAGATTCCAATTATACCTCTCATTTAAGGCCGGAAACTGGATATCATTCTTTTTTGAACTCTACACCACACCTAGCACAGGGCTATGCAGAAGGTGCTTAACCATGTGTTGGGAGAGAAAAAAGGGAGGTTAAAAAAAAAGGAGGGAAGGACACATGTTTAAATACAAGGTGAGACCAATGAATATGCTTGTGAATAGCGATTGCCCTGTGATATGTGTACTCTTTTTTTTTTTTTTTTTTTTTGCGGTACCGGGGATTGAACCCAGGGGTGTTCTACCTCCGTGCTATACCTCCGGCCCTTTTTTTTATACTTTATTTTGAAACCGGGTCTCACGAAGTTGTGGAGGGCCTCACTAGGTAGAGAGAGAGAGAGAGAGAGAGAGACAGGGAGAGAGAGAGAGAGAACTGAGGCTGGCCGCGAACCTGGATCCTCAGGTCTCCGCCTCCCAAAGTACTGGGATTACAAGCGTGTGCCACCATGCCCGGCATGTGTACTCTTTTTAGTCTTCAAGTGATGTTTTTCTTTCTTTTTCTTTTTGGTGGTACTAGGGATTGAACTCAAGGGCATTCTACCTTTGAGATACACCCCCAGACTTTTTATGTTTTGTTTTAAAACAGGGTCTCACTACATTGCTGAGAGTCTCACTAAGTTCCTGAGGCTGGTCTCAAACCTGTGATCCTGTCTCAGCCTCCAAGTATGGGATTACAGGCATGTGCCACCACACCTGGCTTGTAGTGATTTTTAAAAATCTTTTGTTATGTAGCTTTTTGTCACTTTGTTTCCTTAAACAGAAATAAACCAAGAAACAAAGATTTGCCTTTTTCTTTTCTTTTTTTTTGGTGCATACTTTATGGCAGAAACATAGGGTTAGCAGAAACTTTAAAATATGATTAAACTCACTTGTAGCCAATACTTTTTCAAGTTGAGTTCATTTTTGTGTAAAAAAAATCCATACCTAGAAGCTTTTTATTTGATTTTAAAAATATGATCTACTTTTTATATTTTCTAGAAATTAGAAAATATATAAATTTTATGTGGACTTTTCAAGTGATTTGCCATAATGCTACCTCAATTCTTAAAATTTTATTGCATATATAAATATAATATTCTAAAGAAGTTTCTAAATTTGTTCTTCCAGGACATATTATTATACTTTTACTTAGTAAAAGGAAAAACTTTTTAGTAAGTTCCCTAATTAAAAACTTTAAAAGTAAACACACACACACACACACACACACACACACACACCCCGAAGAGCCTATAGCTTCAGTCTGATTTCCAAAATTTACAGATAAGCTTCTGTATAGAAGACAGAATTGCTTTGATCCATTTATTATAAATTCAAGGGACAAGACTATTCTTGATTTCCTAAGCTGTATGTTGCTAGATGAAATCAGTATTAATAATAAGCAGGACAAGTTAACACTTCATCCCTATTAACACGTGGCAATTTACATAACAGTCAAGATCAAACCAACAGGATTTGTTACTAATTTGGAGAGGTGGAGAGAAACAAATGTTTGTTCTAAGAAGCAAAAAAAAAAATGAGGTTTGGTGAAATTAATTCTACATTCAATAAATTAGCCTGATTGATTTGAAATAGATGGTTATGAAAAGTCTCTTTCAACACTGGTGGCTGTATCCTGAACCAAAATCCAACAAGTATTTCCTGAGTGTCTACTACCTACATGGCTCTATTAGCTACTGGTAATGGTTACAAAGAACTATAAAAATATGATTTATTATTCCTCACAGGACGCTTATAATCATATTAAAAAGGGAAACAGTTGGGTGTGGTGATGCACACTTGTAATCCCAGTACTTGGTAGGCTGAGAGAGGAGGATGGTAGATTAGAGACAGCCTCAGCAACATAGTGAGACTCACAGCAACCTAGCAAGATCCTGTTTCAAAACAAAAAATAAAAAGGGTTGGGGGTGTAGCTCAGAGGTAGAATGCCCCTGGATTCAATCCCCAGTACCATATAAAAGGGAAATACATTTATGTATAAAAATGTATAATACCAACTAGCAACTGTGCAAATTAGTTCATATTTCACATTTTTAAATTCTTTTTTAAAATCTCCAAGCAGCAGCATGTACCTTCTAGAAAAGGTGATAATTAAAACAATGTTTAAAATATAGCAGGAAGAATAGACCAAAGTAAATATTTAAGATTTAAAACTCAAATGTTAATAATATAATTTACAGGCATAATAAACAATGTCATTGTACCCATTAAAACTCAAATGATTAGAAAAACAACTGAAAAGCTTAATAAGAGTAAGGTCACTATAATACTCCTATAGGAAAGCAGTCCCGGTTCTAAGAAAGGTGTCCAGAACCAAGACCAGGAGGGCTTCAATAGGAGCTTTCTATCTCTCTGGATCCTATAGAGTAGGAAAACTTCATGGGTGCATTGTTAATCATTTCTCCACAGAAACATAGGCCAGCTTTGAAGTTCTAGCTAAATGATGTGACATAAGATATCAACTGGAGATATACATGAAGTTCTTTTATAGTTGGGAAAGTAGAGACTGATCTATTTTGCAACCAGAAAGGATAATGGGCAGGGAGGGGTCCCAGAATATACTGTTTCCTATGTGTGCTGTAATTTGGTAAAAAGGTAGTGACTTGGATGCCTACCTCATAGACTGCTGGTCAAGAAAGGCTATTTTCAAGAAAAGAAAGAAAGGCAGCCTGAAAAGTACTAGCAGATCATACTTCCCTACAAAAATATTATCACGAGTAAAAAGAAGTTCACTTTTTATGACCAAGGTCACAGTTACCTTCAGAAGCAATCATATTTGGGATTTGAGTATGGAGACAGAGCATCTTGTGTTTGAGGTCAACAGAAAAAATCATAAGGCAAGGAAATTATCAAGCATGAAGTATACACCCCCATTAAAATATAGGAGATGTTGGACAATGCTTACTCATTAAATAAAAAGCAAATACAATGAAGAAGAGGGGTCAGTATGGATTAATTTAGGTAACAGAAGCACTAAAGAAAACCATAAAGATCCACAGGAAGATTATTAACATTAAAGAACACATTTTTTGAGAGACAAGTTGGGACAGAGAGCAGAGGTTAAGTTTAGGCTTTTGATTTCAACCATGAACAATGGAGGGTCCATTAAAGATTGAGAGGCCAGGAAGACTAAGGATGGGGCCAGCTGAACAATATGAATGGAACTTCAAGGAGATTTATCAAGCAAGACTGAGACATCATAGATGATAGATAGATGACAGATAATTAGATAAAATAGGTGTGTGTGTGTGTGTGTGTGTGTGTGTGTGTGTGTGTGTGTGTGGTGTGTGTTCTCTTCCCCTAGTTTGTAAAACCTTTGGAATTTCCTGAGCAATATGGGTGCTAGGTGCATATCTGGTTCTAATATTTGATTTTTTTCCCCAGTTCTTGATACAGAACGCCTATCCCTTTGATTTCTTGGGTGATAGGAGCATCTATTGTTCTAATGATATAACTTTTAGTGAGCTCCTGAAAAACCAAGATAAGATTAGAAACTTGAGACTTTCAGTCCTGCTTTCCCGTCCTCTGGGGAGGAGAAAGGGGCTGGAAATTGATATCTATGTGATGAAGTTTCAGGAAAAATCCCTGGACTATGGAATTAGGAGATTTCAGGCTGGGGAACACATCTACCTGCTGGGAGACGGAACCCTAACTCTATGGGGACAGAAACTCTTACATTCAGGAATCTAGATCTTTCCTTTTGTATCTGTTCATCTGGCTGTTCGTTTGTATCCTTTAACATATTATTTGCACTAAATCAGTGGTAGTAAGTAAACTGTTTCTAGGGTTCTGTGAGCCACTCTAGCAAATTATTAATCCTGAGGAGAGGGTTGTGGGAATTGTCAATGTGTTTCCATGTTGGTGAAAAGTTGTAGATACCCTGTGGACTTCCAGTTTTGTGACACTGAGCCCTTAACTTCTGGGGTCTGGGTTAACTGGTTAGTGTCAAAATTGAATTTAATTATAGGACACCCAGTTGGTGTTCACAGAGAATTGAAGAACTGCTTGGTGTGGGAATAGCCCCCACATATTTGGTCACAGAAGTGTTGAGTATGAGTATTTAAAAAAAAAGTTGTTTTTTCCTACTCAAAGATGAGTAACTCAAACCAAAGTAATAGCTCCCCAAAAGAGAAATTGGCAAATCAATTAAGAAATTATTAGAATAACCTATATATTATATTAAGAAATATCAAATTTAAAAAGAGCAAATTCCTGGGAGTGGAAATAAAATCTTTTGAAGGAAATACGATAATTCTGTTTTTGAAATGCTGAGTTTGAGGTAAATGGGAAACACCATGTAAAGATTTACAATAGGGAATTGAAAAATTGGTTCTGGAACTAAGGATAACAGTGTTATGGTTTGAATATGGGATGTCCCCCTGAAAAGTTCATGTGCTGGCACTGCAAATATGTTCAGAAGTGAAATAATTAAATCAGGGCTCTGACCTTATCAGTGGATAAATACATTGACAGATTTATAATTTGGATGCATTTGCTAGATGTTAACTACAGACAGGCAGGGTGTGACTGGAGGAGGTGGGTCACTGGGGGTGTGGCCTTGAGGACTGTATCTGTCCCTAGCTGCTTTCTCTGTCTTCTCTCTGCTTCCAGCTGCCAGGAGCTGAGAATGACTTTTCTCTGCCACAATGTTTCTGCCTTGGAGTTGGCCAGCCATGGACTGAACCTCTGAAAATAGGAGTCTAAATAAACCTTTTCTCATCTAAGTTGTTCTGGTTGGATATTTTGGCCATGATGATGGAAAAGACGACTAACACAGCCAGTAATGACTGCAGGGATAGATTTGCGAGTCATCTGCACGGAGGCAAAGCTTGAACCATAGAGAAATATCCTCTGAGGAAGACAAAGAGGAGCAGAGGATTGACACCTGCATTAGGGTGATGGAGACAGAAAGAGAGTTTATAAAAAGAACAACCTGACAAATAGGAATGAAAGCAAAACAGGTGCCACAGTAGGAAAAAATTTCCAATAGTTGTGCAATGAGGCATTAAAAGGCAAAGAGAATAAATAAAATCTGAGAAGAATCCATGGTGATCGTGTTGAAACCAGGAGCTCAAAGTGCTAAATGATGATGATTGTGAGTAATGGGAGAATAAATTAGTAGAGAAGCTCAATAGTGAAAACCGAAAAACAACTTAAAAGATCAATCACTAAAATCTAGATGCGCCTTATGGGTGGCTGCCAAATTACCATCTTAAAATGCAACTGTGCATAGCACTTTCCATGATCAAAAGCAAGCTGTATCTGATGTCTTATAGGATTTAGTCTAGATCTCCTTATCCTCACACCCAAGACCCTTCAACATGGGGCCTTGCCTGTCTTCTCTTCTACACTAATAACTTTCTACTCCAAGACTCCAACCAAACTAGGCACTATCGCCATCCTAACTGATGTGTCTGTAGTCTTAGCACCATTGCCGTGCAACTTCCCTTAACATCCTTTATTCCCTTCAGTAAGCTGAATACTTTTAAAACTCCCCCTTCCTTCATATAACATTTTCTCAGGAAACCTTTCCCTTTTGCACTGCCTCTGGGAGGACCACATCTCATATCATTCATATGCTACCTAATATTACAAGAGAAGAATGCTGATGGTACTAACTCCAGTCTGCTCTATATGTCCCATAATTCACTTATCCCAAACCAATTCACTTATCCAGCATTTCTCTTCTGTGTTCAGACTCTAGAACTGTAGCCTTTTGCACAGTTGGTTTATGTTAATGTCTCTTGAGAAGATGTCCTTAATTGCACTCAGCAGGCCTTTCTATGTTTCTTTTGTCAGTCCCAACTTCTTTTTTTTTTTTTTTTTTTTTTTTTTG